>WBZZ01000474.1:0-22547 GCA_019918135.1 Paulinella micropora
GTGCTTGACTAAATTACATTACTGACTCAATGAGTCCAATATAATTAGTTAAATTTGCCATTCCGCCATTAAAACTACTCCCGCCGCGTTCCGCTCCGTCGGCATATGCTCTTCTTCCGCTCTTGCCACGATCAACGACCGATGGTGGACGATCCATGCGCTTCGTTCTCGCGCTCGACTTCAACTTCAACGGAAGCAATGCCTAAAGATGCCGCTCGACTACCTGCGCAAAACACTTCCTGCACACTTCAAAGAGAGAAAACTCACAAAACAACAACATAAGTTGACTTTGCGTAAATTTGCGTATTTTGCGTGAGTTTGCAGACTTGAGATGTAAAATTATGGATCAAGTGTTACCATAAATTTACTAACGAGATATTCGAATTGGTCCTTAGGAACATGTTTGGTTAAAACGTCTGCTATTTGTTTCTTAGTTCCTACCTTTACAAACTTAATCTAATTGTCTCTCTGTGCATGATGAATGAAATGCAGTTCTAAGGGTAAGTGTTTAGTACGTGGTCCTGACATTCCCCTCTCTGCTGCTAAGATAGTCTGTGCGTTATCTTTGTAAAGCTCTATCGCCGCCCTTTCTGTGCTATACCTAACTCTTCTGTGATGTGTCTGATAGCCAATCCTTCTCGTATGCACTCTGCTGCTGCGAAAATTTTCGCGTCATTAGAACTTAGAGCAATTCTAGTTTGTCGTTTCGATAACCAAGCTACCGGGTCTCCACCCCAAAGCACTATATAACCTGTACGTGACTTTCCGGTTTTCTTACAGACCTTATGTGCTGCATCTGGCCATAAAGTAATCTTGGAGTACGTCCTTCCTTCTTGTGACGATCTAGGCCCGTGAAATGCAATACCGCGATACGAACTTTTCAGATATCTGAAAATCATACCTAGTAAAGCATAAGCAAGTCCTGGATTTTTTACTGTCTGCATCACGCTAGCTGCATTCAGTGCTTGATCAGCATCTGGACGTGTCATCTAAGTTAGAAACAAAAGTTTACCTACTAAACTAGGAATTGAATGCTTTCTAAGAGCGCTTGTTTCTCCCATAGGTTCTGGCTCATGTTCTGCACTAGGAGTGCTTACTGGTCTAACATCGGCATATGATTCCTACATCCTTTAAAATCTGATTCTGATACTTCTTCTGATGAAATAAAATGCGTCCTCCTTCCTGAACTATCTCTATCCCTTTGAACTCTTAAGCCACTCCCAAACGCTTAAAAGGATAAAACTTTTCTAGCTTACTAGCAAAACGGTCATACGCTTGTTCGTTAGGAGCTGTGAAAATAAGATCATCTACATGGAAAATACCAATGATAGCATCTCTTATCGGCTTATCCTTTTCAACGAACATACATAAATCTGAGTCTTGTAACCTGAATCCTAATTCCTCTAACTTAGGGGCTAAGATCTCATACCATCTCCTACCAGCTTGCGGCGCGCCATACAGAGCTCCATCTACTCTTCATATCATGCCTTTATGCTCTTCACTGTCTATCCCATCGGGTGCATAAGCATAAACAGGATCATGCATTCGTGCATTTAGATAAGCATTTTGGAAGTCTATACCGTATAGCTTATGTTCATTCCATGCTGCAAGCTTAGACAAAAAGAGTAATGAGCGATGCGCGGCACAGGACACAAATAATTGATCTGGGTTATAGCTAACTCCTGGCTCTAGCATATCTCCCCTCAAAGCTAACCTCGACTTAATGAACTTAAGTCCCTTTTCGTCTAGTTTGACTTTATGTACCCATGTTAGTCTCACTACTTTTACTCCTTTTTCTTTCGCTTCCTTTTTTCTTTCGCTTCCTTAGGGTTTACCCACGTGTAAGTGTTAAAAGACTTTAGAGCTTCAATCTCTTTATCCATTCCTGCTTTCAACTCTTTGGCAGTTAATCCCTCGTCTACGATTGCCTTTGGTACCTTCAATGTCAGGTACAGTAACGCAGTGGTTTGACCCTCTACGATACTTTCTGCGGACATCTCGGGATGCTCTAGTTCTCCGACGGGTCTTATCCTATCTATCCGATACTTTCTAATTTCGCTATCTAACACCTTTTCTACCTGACCGTCGTCAAAGACTACGAAGTGACTGGGCTTAGGCATCTTACGGACTTTAAGTCTGTCTCCCTTCTCGCATGGTTCTAAGACTTTTCCTTCTCTCTTAACTGATCGCCAGTTGTCTCCATATTCTTCCTTTGCCCATTCTTCTCCGAAAGCTACTCCCGGCACACTAACTCTCTCTCTCCTGTCAATGTTCTGGAGGTGGTTGTGTAACTGGTGTCCTAACCTTTGCTTCTCGTTTCCCTCTCACTATGTTAGCTGATGTGATCTTGTCACTTTGCTCCCAAGTGAGGCCTTTGTGGGCGCGTCTCCCTCTACGTACCTCCTACTAGGGTGGTCTGCTTCGGGGCTTTGCGCCTCTAACGATGTGACGGGTGTTACCCCATCATCCTTGTTGTCAGCTAGTTCGACCTTCGACTCTGATGGGAGACCGGAATCTGGACGGTGAATGTCTTTTTCTTCCTGTAACTCCTCATGTTTGTCTAACTCCCCCTCATCTTTATGTTCGGGTTCGTCTAACGGCTGTTCTAGCTGGACGGTGTCATTACTCTCCCCCTCAGATTCCTCGTCGTCCCATCTAACTTCTCTGGGTGGGTGAGCATCCTTGCCAACTACATTGTGGTTAAAGCGTACATTACGCACATTTGTGATGATTTTTCGACCATCCCAAACTCGGTATAGTTCCTTGAATACATCATATCCAAGTAACATTACACGCTTTCCCCTATAGTTGCCTTTGCCTACCTGCTTTCCTATGTACATTAAGTTGTCGGATAGCTGGCTTGTAGCCCAGACATTGCTCAAAAGGTGAGGTTCCCTTCCTAGGGCCTGTCGTGGCTGGTAGAATGTTGTGCAAAGTTGTGGCTGTGTGTTCCATTTCCGCCCAAAATTGGGGTGGTAAATTAGCCTCGTATCGCATGGCCCGGGCTGGTCCTGCTGTGATGTCGTTGACCTTCTCAGCTATGGGATTGCCATCTTTATCACCTGGAGCACTAGTCTTCCAAATGAATTGTAGAGGTTTCCCCCACTCTATAATCTCAGTTGGGACATCGAACTCGTTGTTGCAAGTGATCTGACTTTCTTCCCTGTCTGCCTTTCAAACCATGCTACCGCTTGCTTCAAACAATCTACAAACTCGTTCTTGTATCGTAAATAATAATCTTTGATGTACCCCGAGTAATCGTCTGTAACGCAAAATTTATAGTACTTACCGTGAATTGACATTACCGCCCAAGGTCCGGAAGTATCTATATGCAAAATCTCACAAGGGTAACTCGCTCTCCTAATTCTATTAACCTTAAATCTGGGTAGCACTTTAGCTTTTCCCATCATACAGGCTTCACAAAATCTAACACTATCCTCGCTTCCTGTTAATTTTCTACCCATTGCCTTGCCTAATGCATAGGTCTTTGGTAAAGCGCTTTATGCCCACTACACTGATGTATGACATAAATGTCAACGGGCTTACCCTTCTTACCTTTCTCAGGATACATAGCGTATAAACGCTGCCTCTAACTCCCTTGTTCTCACTTACTCTCGCTTGCTTGCTCTCACTTTCTCTCTCTTTGGGGATTCCCGCCCCGCTTACCCCGTCTTATTCTTCTTCTCTTTCACTTTGGGGTTGTAGCGCTCATTTATGTTGAGGGGCTTGTCTTTCTCATTGTCCCAGCGATAGAGCATGCCAGGCGTAAGTCTCCCCCTCACGATTACGTCACTCTCTTTAATTCTTATGGGGTGCTTTAGGATTAGTAGTTGCCCATTCTGGTGAATGATAGATCTGTGGTGGTTGTGGTCCATGTTTCCAGTAGACATAATGTTGACTGGCACCCTGTTGTCCAACAACATATCTTTCTTTACCAAAACTGGCTTTCCTGATCCATCTATTCTTGTCAACCTCGCTTGCCCCATGTTTCGCACCACACTCTCTCCATTTCCGGTGACTAAGCTAACGGGTTCAATCTCTCGGACGTTGTGTAAGATGTGCGGTGTACATGCTATATCCCTGGACGATCCGCTGTCTTGAACTATCATCTTTTTCTTGCGTCCTACCGTCTCGCTATCGTCTACCATGAGATTGTGAACTTCCTCTTCATCCTCCTCCTCACTCCCTTTCCTTTGGGCTTTGTTCTTTCTTCTCTTCTCAAATCTCTCCTCGTACATCCAATCAAGCTCTTCTCGTGCCTCGCAATACGATTTAAAACTTATGGGAATTCCTGACCTCATCTCCTCGGAGGTTCTGGAGTGTTCTAGGTTCTCTGGGTCAAACTCCTCATCATCCTCCTCCATGTCCGAGTGTCCGTCTATCTCCCGTCTCTTCCTATCAAACTCCCTGTTTTCTCGCTGCTGCCTGTTCTGGACTGAAGAACTTGTATGCATCTCCTGAGTGTAACTTCCGCAAAAGTGCGTTCAGTGTAACCCCTCTCGCTTCTACCTCATGCCAAATCTTCATAAGGTGGGGCATCGATCGTACGATGAAAAGAGCAAATTGATTGTCGTGGTTCTTAGCTAAGTCGAGTATTCCATAGTCTATTATTCCTAACAGCTCTGTGTAAAACTCGTTCTCTTTGCCGTCCGGGTCGTAACACAAACCCTCTTTCACTACTATCTTTTCTGCTCCCTTCGTTAACGCATATAGCAACCTAGCTATTTCCGTCTTCTCAGGTCTTGGATGTCCTTCACTGTGTCTGAACTCACACTCCCACTTAGCTCTTTCCTTAGCTTTTGCACTCTGAGTGGTTCTTGCTGCTCTCTTCTCTATGACTGTCTCTCTTGTGATTTGTGGTGTGCCTGCTGCATGCTTCAGAAATACTTCGTTAACTGCCCAAAACACATCTGTCAACAGTCCATCTGCCCCTGCTACTCTCTCTCCTTCCTTCTTTGTCATTATCACAACATCTCCCGTTTCATCATCCAAAACACACAGGTTGTTCAGCTGTTCACTTATTCTCTTTAAGTCTTCAAAGCTTATTACCTTTCCGTGTTCTGTGCCTCTTTTACTGCTCTTCCCCACAGGTGTTTCATGTATGTGTGTCTCGCTTGTCTGCTCTGTCGGTGACTCTACACTGTCTCCTACTCTATCCAAAGGAGACGGACTTGTGATAGCAGCGATGGCGGCCAAGACTTGCCATCACTTGTCCCTCCTGCACGCTCATCACTCTTATCAAATGCCATCTCTTTTCCAGCTCTAGTCCCGGGTCCTTGCCTCTTTCCCTGGCAAAACAGCATCATTCCGTGAATCTGCACTAACTCCTTTCTTACCGGGTTTTTTTGACATTTTCCTTGTCTTTTTCTCCGATATTTGCCCAGTACAACGAGTGGTTAGTGGGCCTGCGGTGTGGCTCTTAGGAGTGAGTAGTGGGACGTGGTGTTTCGTTGTTTGATTGTCTTGAGTTCTGAGGGGGTGTGGGTGTCGGTTTCTCACTTTTCCGTTTCTCTTTCTCTTTCACTTGCGAGGGTTTTGGTTGCAATGGTGAGGGTTGCACACGTTGAGTGTCTCGTGAGGTTGTGAGGGCAGGAGTGGTTGTTGTAGAGGTGTCGGGGTGTTGAGCACTAGTGAGAGTGCGAGGTGGAGGGTTGTGGGGTCTATCTCGGAGTGTGTTTCGAGCCAAGGGAGCACTCGACAGCTCCCCCCCCCCCCCCCCCCCCCCCCCCCACGGGCTCTTGCGGGTTGATCTAAGGGTTTGTTGTCACTTTGCTCCTTTGGAGGCTCACTATCCTCCTCGCCCTCTTGCTCTGCTTCACGAGCAATAATGCTTTCCCCACTTTCTATGTTTCCCTCCATTGCTTCTTCTGCACCCTCCATCATGACTAGCCCATACTCTTCTTCTTCTGAGCTGTCTTTCCCTTCAGATTTGTCTCCTTCTTCCTCCTCACCCTCCTTCCTACTTCCAAGAGTGACTCCTTTGGCTCCTTTCTTTTTAAACTTGCCACTCTTGTCTCTTTGCTTTCCTTTGGTGGAGTTAGAGTGAGCTGACTTTGGACTAGTTCGTTTGGGGCTTGACTTCTGTTTGGGGCAAAAACGCTTTGTGTGTCCAGTCTGGTAGCAGTTATAGCATGTCCCTGTCAGCCACCATTTCTACTCTGAACTATCACTACCATTATTGTTGCCCTTGCCCTTCCCGTTCTTAGTCCATTTCTTGTTCTTCTTTCTCTTTTCTCCCTTCATTCCTCCCTCTCCCTCTCCAAACAGTAGATTCGCTCCCTTGCCCTCTCTCTTCCTCTCTTCCTACGTTCCTTTCTCAGTCTCTTCTGCTTCGCTTCCCACAACACGTAAATTTCTCTTGCCGACTCTACCATATCATCATGTGCTAATCTATAATGATCGTTGAGGTAAGCGGGCCCATAGGCCTCATGCTCTGCTAGCTTCTCTAACAACCCATTTACTGCTTCTTCTGGCTCAAAGGGCTTCCCTCTCAGTGCTTCTAGCCAGTTCTTCTGCAGTAGATGTTGTGTTAGATACTCGTCCATATCCTCTGTCGGTCTCGGTCTCATTTATTTAAATGCTTTCTCCTCTATGTATCTCGCCGCACCACTTAGATTACCGTATTTCGCTTTGATAATGCCGACTTTCTCAAACGGGCAATGAACGTTTTTACTTCCCAGAAATTGAACCACCTTGGATTCCGAGAATGCTGTTGTTACGAGAAGTTGGAACATCCTGCAGCGATGCAGGTACTGCATTTCTTCTCTGTATCTTTTCTTCCTCAGCAAATACACATCCTTGTTGGTTCTTGTCATCTGTCTTTTCTTCTTTCTGTTCGCCCTATCCTCCCAAGCTTTCTTCTCTTCCTTTGAGAGGTTTTTCCAGTTGGCAGGTTTCTCTTGCTGTGTCTTCGAGTCTTGTGGTGTTTGGCTACTTCTCTGTCTCTGTTGTCGTGTTTGTTGTGTCTCTGTTTCATCTTCTTCGTCTTCTGATCCTTCCGGTGTGTCCACCTCGTGTGGTTCTCTCGGTTCTTCCATTTCTTCTGCTTTTCTCATCCTGTCTCTATCATAACCATACTTTGTTCTTGCCGCTTTATGGTCTTTGAAAGCATCATGAAACATATCCCCGAGTGTTGTGCTAATCCCGTAGGCATACTCCTCTATCTGGTAATAGCAACTCTGTAAATCCTTTTGATTTCCGCTAAACACCGGAGTGTGAGACATCAATTGTCTCATTCTGATCGCATGGTGCCGAAATTCGTTTCCCCAGCATCTCATAACCGTTGATTAGGTAATACCCGGTCACTCACGGACCAAGCCACGATGATACCAATCGACATTTTAATCCGCACGTATATAGCAGAACTGACAAACTCAAAGGTAATGATGAAACTGAAATAAAGTCCGCATGACTGTAATTATTACACAATGGTTATTGTCCGATCTGAATGCCAATATAGACCGTTACGTCCGTTACAATTATTGACTAGAACTATACGGATGAATTACCAGTCACAAAGTAATCACTAAAAGTAAAACGTAATTGTCCTACCAACGCCAACACTGCTGCAGCGTGCAGTCTATTCCTCATGACGATGCCAATACATTCTATGCCTCTATTGAAGACCAAGTCAAAAAAAAGTTGGGCGGCCATATGTAAGTTCTCCTATGGGCGAGGTCGTTAGCATAATAAACATAGATCCGTTAAACTTTATCATATGAAAATTGCACATATAAGTAAAAACATTTAATTTAATGAAAGAACCATTGAAAAATAGTAAAAACTGACTTCAAACCAATCGATTTCCCGTCGCCCACCGCTTTTTCCCAACTAATTTGCACACCCCCCACCGGAAAAAACTGGCCACCTTGCCACCTCAAAACATGGTGTTTGTGATGACCAAAAATCAGAATCAGTTTTCAAATGTTCCCTGTATGCTCTTCAATAAATTTTTATATAATATCTTTCTATCTATGCTTATAATTAAATGTACAAAGTTTTTTACAAAAAGGTAACCTTAAGCCTGCAAACAAACCGGCCAAAATCATCAAAAATAGGGCATAAGGCCCTCACTCAGAAATTTCTTGATTTAAATACAAGGCCGGCAAGTACAGAAAGTGGAGGAAATCAAAGAGACTATTTAATAAAAGCATTTTGTACAGAAAGTGCAGAAAAAATTGAAAATCTCTAAAGATTTCACCCATGATTTTTTTAGCCTGTCTGCAGCCCAGAACAGATCACCAACAGCAGGGTTACAAAGAAAGGAGCAGAAGTTGAACATATGCAAAACAAAGACCATGTGATTGTGAATAGATTCAGTACATTACATTCCCAGAAAAGCACACACAACACATATAGGAGTGATACAAGACAGGTGCAAAAAAGGGCTTCAGGGAAGGAAGAACACATGCTACAGATAAGTTTACAACATGCCATTTTGCAGACAGCATGGGCACAACGTATGGAAAGACTGTGCAAGGCCACGGGGCGTGAAAGTATGCATGAGAAATACACAGAAAAAAACACAAAACCCTCTCTAGCCATGACTTTTACCAATCTCGACCCCGCAGAAACCGTCAAATAAAAAAAAATTAGTGCGGCCTTCACTTCAAAGGCTACGTATGTCGACAGGCCTGTCTGGTCAAACATTTTTTGGAAATTTTTCTGGTTTCTTCTCCGGGAATTGGCATGGTCTTGTCAAATATTGCCACAGAAATTTCACGGGCCGCGCCACCAAAATCATGTCGGAGGTCAAGTACTTCAAAGCAGGTAAATGTTCAAACCACATCGTTTTAAGCAAAAGCAAGCATGACACAAGTGTTCCTTTTTGACAACTTAGGTAGCTCACTTTTTGAAATCATTATTGTCGACTCCAAAGTTCAGATCTCAGGACATAGCAAGTATGGTGTTTTTAACTGAAAAATGCTGTTTGCATGATGCACTCTGCACTTATTTTTACGCACAAGTGCACAAATGAATTCACATGTTATGTTGAGTAATTCTGCCAAAGGGCTTTTGCAGAGGAGTCCGATGGAAAATGAACACTAGGAAAACATAGGTCGAAAATTAGTTTGTCAAAATTCAGAACATACCCTGGAACACAGCAATACCTTTAATACACTGAAAAAAAAAAAAGTTGCCGCTACTCCTTCCTAATAAGAACATTGAATTCTGTGCAAACAGCACTTCAAAATATTGAATATTGAAAAAGTTTACCTGCTTTGAAGTTGATGGGGGCTCTAACGACCACTAGAACTTACATATGAGACCTGTGTAATATTAATAACGATCGCAAACTAAGATTCTATTTGCGTTACTCGATGTCAGCCATGTCAAGCAGCTTCATAAGGATATGATAAGTCATGCCGTGGCCTGTATCGTCATCCACCGTCCCTTCCCCTTCGTAAGCCATGACTATGTAAAAATAACCTGTCGCAACACAGAGCAAAGAGTTTGAACACCCATTTGATTGGTTTCATTGGAAGGTACTGCTTCAAAAAGCCTGAGTCCGTCCTTTGAAGGGGATCATGCCCTCGTCCAGGCTGACCCACTGCCCCAACCAAAACAAACTGCGGAAATTTTCATTCATCATCAGTAGCAAGGGACGTACTTGGAATAACTTATCAAAATCTGGCGAGTCCCGAGGCACCTCCTGTTTGGGGTCAACCGGGTGGAAATATCGTTTTATGTCCTGAAATCGCTTCAAGGACATGATGTCAGAGAGGTCTGGAAACTGCCAGATAGGGGATGAGGTCACTTGCCTGTAATCAGTCTCAGCGGGCAGACCCATCACCCCCATGAACAAAATTATGGCTAAAAATGAAGGTATGTCCGCAAGACTGACCGCTTGCCAAGGCCACTGAACGGTGAAGCTGAGCGACGCTCGGTCATGAAAACAGACTACCCCGGAGGTGGCTAGTCCATCCGCAACGTCGCGCACTGGAGCGGGACTCGAAAGTGGCCTGCCTTATGCATACTGTTAGGGTTGGGGTTAGGGCTGCCATCATTGTGTCCGCCGGGAGGCAGGGCATGCCGCGGCGGTTCCGCTCGCTGTCTGCTGCCGTTTGGACACCTGCCGGCGGGATTGGGCCGCAAAAACCAGGTCCAGCCAGCGTTCCCGAGAAAATCGTTCCCGGGACCTCTAGGTTAACTTAGAGTTATTGTTAGGGTTAGAGTTAGGGTTTGGGTTAGGGTTAGGGTTAAGGTTAGGGTTAGGCCGGTCCCCGCCCAGACGCAAGCCGGCAGGAACGGTGAAGCTGAGCGACGCTCGGTCATGAAAACAAACTACCCCGGAGGTGGCTAGTCCATCCGCAACTTGGCGCTCGCTCCAGCTCTCGCAGGCACTTGGGGGCCGAGGCGACGGTGCACATGCACAGCAACGCTGAGGGGCGAGGGGCACGCGTACGAGCTAGTACATTACTCTCATGGCCAACGCCCACCCAGGGAACAGGCAGGGCCTCCCTGCCTACTTCGAGTAAACCAATGCTTAAATGAAGCGAGTTCAAATTTTTTGTCACACACGAGGGTGGCACTGCTATTGATGCATCGCAAAGTTTGATTTGAAATCGATCTGATGTTCAATGATCGTAATACTATATTTTACAAAGTGCTGTTGTCAGTAACCCAGACGGTGATGACTTAGTGTATCATTTAGTGTATCATATCAAGCTATAGTTTACGTTTAGTTTGCACGCGCTGGTGCTGCTGGGGTCGGGAATACTGTCTAAAAGCCTCATACGGTGCGTGCTTGCGTGGGGTTTTCCACTCTGAGGTCTGTGTGACCTGTTTGACTGCTTGCCTCACACTTAGTATTTTTTGCATGCCTTGTGCTGTTTTGTTTATCGCTAAGTGGAATTGCTTTGCACGCGCTGGTGCTGCTGGGGTCGTGTAGGCGTAAATAGGTAAATATGCGACCTTTTCTTATACCCCTATACACAGAGATGTATAGATGAGCTATGTCTAGTCAAGATATAGTTATACCCGTTTCTACATACTTTGAGCCACCTTTGAAAACGATAATATTAAGACAAGTAACCGGTTACTACTACTTTTTACGCCGGATAATATTATCGTTAGGGCGGACAATAGAAAATGGCTTTCTGTTTCCTTTTTGTTGCTTGGCTCTGATAGTCTACTACATTTTCCCACCATACTGGTTTCCTCAATTTTGTAGAGGAGGAAGATTAGGTTATTCTCAGAGTGCTGGGATTGAGTGGATATAGACCCCGGCTTACAATAAACAATATCTTTCTGATCTTAACCGACAAAAGTGGAGTCCCAGCCTAAGTTTTTTCTATAATTTGAAGAAGCCACTTCCCCAAGAGAAAGAAGAAGGACAGGTAGTGGTGGAGTGTAGGAAAGGAGCTGAGGAGGTGTGAGGAGTGTGCAGTGCACAAGAACAACAGTGAAACTTTGCACAGAGGCCCAAACTGCGGCACGGCAAGACACTCGTTGTGTGTACGACCCTAACACTAACAATCGTGTGTTTGGTGACCGTGGGGTCACGAAGTGCGTTTCCAGTGGTATAATAACACAATAGTGGTCACTGGATTGATCGTCGACATATTGTCGAGTCAGAGGAGTGCTTTACCAGCACACCCACAGGAAGTAAAAAGACCTACGGTCTGTTTCCTGGGGGCATTCCTACACTTATGCACACACTACCAGGACAGAAAAAATCTTGGAGCATCCCCGCAATCTTGGAAAACTATAGAAAAATAATGGATTTCCCCAAAAAATCTTGCCTTCGCGATTTTATCTTGGACAAGTGATCATAATCCATGATTTCAAATCCTGGGATCATGATTCAAATCTTGGATCCAAGATTTAAATCTTGGACCCAAGATTCTGGGTTCCAAGATTAAATCTTGGATCCAAGATTCAAAATCTTGAATTCAAGATTTCAAATCGTGATATCAAGATACAATACTGTGGAATCAAGATTGTAAATCATGGTATTTAGATTTGTATCATGGATCCAGGATCAAAAATCCTGAGACCAGGATACAAAATCTTCAAATCAAGATTAAAGTCACGAGTTCATGACCTTTGCTATTGGAATTCAGATTCATGGCTTATCGCCAACAAAAGTTTCCAAATTTTTTTTTCATGGGTCCAGGATTAAAATCTTGTTTTCAAGGTTTGTTCCTGGTTTCAAGATGGATGATCTTGGTCCCATGATTTTTAATCCTGGGAACATGATTATTAATCATGGGCTCAATAGTTTTATCTAAGTTCTCAGGATTTGAATCACGGTTTCAAGATTTTAAATCCTCAATTCAAGTCATTATTCTACCAAGCCGTATTATCCCGGCGTTCACGAAGTCCCGGCCACAATGCATTAGAGTAAACCCCGGCCTTTACTCAATTTAATGTCAAATTTAGTTTTCGATCCGATGTTTCCAATAAACGTAGTGCCAACTGTCTTTTCGTTAACCGTTTTGAACTTCCACCGGAATTGAGGGGCACTTCCCCATCCTCGAAAACCTGCATGTTTTTTCTCAACACGTCACCCGGAATTTCTGCAGTGTAAGCTTGACAAGATTCCCTATTGCTAATAAACAGAACAACAGGCTTGTTTTCCCTAAAATCTACTCTAGAAGTAAACGCACGACTGAGAACTGGTGGCTGTTTGGGGGTTGCTGGCAGGCAAAAACAGGTTTCCTAAAAACTGGACTAAATGCAAGTCCGAGTTTGGTACAGGGGAGATGTACTCGACCTGGAACGTGTGGCAGTAGCCACATCTTCCCCTTGTCCCACGCAGACAATCTGCACACAAAAGCAATCGTACACGTTATTATGTCGCTTCAGGTATTGAAGAAGGCTGCATACCTACTCTGTCGCCACGCCACCCTCATCCTCGTCCTCGTCAGTCCAGGGACGGTCTTTGGCACTGTAAAATATCTTCTGTCCGGCAGGAAAATACGACTTGATCAACGTCGACAAACGCCCACCCTCGGTCCACTCCACAGGCTGCACGGTGTGGATGAAGGAAGTGACACCTCGATGGTATGTAGCGATGTTGAAGATCATGATGACACGGCAGTGTTCCTTCCACGCCTGAATCAGGCTTGGAATACTGACTCTGTGCGTGACGAGCTTCCTGTTAGCTTTGACACTTCCATCAAAAACCCGCGATATTTCGGGAAGAGGGGTCACACCACGAACATGGAAATCCACGGGAAGCTCTTTTGAGACTCTCATATCGAGAACCTCCACCAGACATTTGTACCAGGGCACGGTGTACGTACCTGCATGGCTTTTGTACTTCTCCTCAGGTGCGGCCAGGACGCAACCGTACATCGCCACGAGCCAATCATCCTTGCTTGAATCTGTCTTGACTGTGCCGTAGTATCATATATATACTGGCTCACTCTTCACCAAAGGACCCTTTTTCCAGGTTTGGTCCCAATTAGGGTCCAGCGGGTCATGGTCATCCCACACTCGCGGGCCCAGGCCGGCTGATGCCTCCAGAAGATTTTGCGGTGCCACCGCACCGCACCTGGCACAGAAGCGGTCGTCGAGCTTCAGTTGATTATTGCAGCCAGCCTTGCGCACAAAGCCGCTCCCTTGCTGACAGGCTTCTGGGAAGCGACGCCGAGTTCATCGCAGGGTCGCTTCGTTTGGCAATCCCTGCACATAGGAACGTTTAACTGCCGCCAGCATTTGTTGGCAGGGCAGGCACTTGGGGGGGGGGGGGGAAGTGAGGGGCGGTGCTTGGACTTCTCCTCCAGGGCTACGGTGCGGGAACGCTGGGCCAGTCGCTTTGCAGATCCAGGCTTCTCGGCGTTTTTGGAACGCTTGCGGGTCGATCCCAATCTCCTTCTTCGGTTGTGGCAGGGGGGGAGTTGGTTTTCGGCATTGCTGGAATTACAATTATGAAAATCAAATTGGTATTAAAATAGATAAAAAGCCGCACGCCCCTTCAAGTACACGAGAGCTGAAAAAGAAGCTTCGAGAAAAAAACAGGCCGGGCCAGGGTGGAAAAAGGGAGGTGGCGCCCTTACTGAAATGTTTTATATCAACTTTTTTACTGAAACACTGTCAGAACGTCTTGCCTGGTGGTACTCAGAACTAAGTAAAAGCGGCTTAACAATTGTAAATTTGCGCACCATACTTTCCTGATCAAAAAAATTAAAAATCAAATTTTATTATTTCATTGTAAAATATTACCGTTACGTATGATTTCAAATTCAAATTAAATTTTCGAATTGAATATGACAAACAAAGCATCTGATTTAGATCTCTACAACAAAAAAAGACTCTGAGTACTAAAAACCTTATGATGATCAGAACTCACCTCGTGAAAGTTGAGTTCCGTGTGCTAAATCCATCCGATTTACATATGTATACAAAAAGTTCGACCGGACCTATAACACAAGATCAAACGAATAGCAAAAGATCAACAGTAAACTTGAATTTTCATATAAAAAAGTTCTACCGATAAACCGTTGAAAGTTCAATATGTATAAACTTTGAAGTTCAACTGTTTCGAACTTTTTTAATAGGTTGAACCGGCTTTTCAAAGTTTAATAGGTTGAACTTTTTTATAGGTTGAACTTTTTTAATAAGTTGGTTGACATCACTTGAATGTCGATAGTAATATTGAGTCATCTGCGTTATAGCTAGCCGCACAGTGTGACTAAGTCACTGCAACGATATGATGTGGCCGGCTGGAGAAGATTCAACTTCCTTAGCGGACAGATGATTACTACCGTGACCAGGCTGAGTACGAAGACCGTATGATGAACACGAAGAGGAGGCCGCGCCCGACAAAATCGCGCCGTTGTAGCCGGGCCGCGGCGCACCGTGGGCCGCGCCAAGGCTAGTTGACAGTGAAAACTTTTAGTAGCTTGCATCAGTATGTGAGATTAATACTAATGTCATCAAGGGCAAGCTTACAGGACTCCTCAGTTGACTCTGACTAGGTGATGTGATTATCATTTGTAACAGTATCATTGCCAGGAATCTGTGTAGTCACCGACATATTTACGCCGGTTAGTTTGTCAAGTGAGAGAGAGAGAGAGAGAGAGTGTAGGCATCACCCCCCGGATAGCCGGTAAAAAGTACCTTTTCCTGGTGACAGGTGCACCAGCTTGTTTTTCAGTATTATTTGTCCGGATTGGACCTGATGCCATTTTATTCCTGGTCTGTTGCCGTTTTCCTTTTTGGCTTCACTGAGCTAATATAACGAGACATCATTCTCATTTTTGAGGACTGTGTTTGGTTGTATTACCGACTTTTTACGAGCTATCGTTGGGGGCATTACATTTGGAGTCCACATCACTAGGGTGATTTCTTTCTGCTTTGCCACACAGGCAACAGAGTGAATTTTCACTGACCTGTCTCACACGGGGACGTCAGACGAAAACAAATACTCCAACACAGCTCCCTCATAACTCTTTCACAAAACAAATAATTTGATTGGTCTCAAGCAGGTGTCTCGTACCCTCTAGCCCAATCCATATCTGTGTGCTCACAAGGAGACATCAGATACAAACTCTCTGTCGTTCTTGCTGTTCTCACACAGAGACCAAGAAGAAGGAGGTGGACAGAAGAGTGAAGGAACACACACAAAACACAAACAAGCATAGGGACAGGAGCACAAGACTTTACCCTTCTAGTTTGTGCATTTATCTGCATTATCTCACACATACGTCAGAGTATTTTTGCAAATCTCTGATCGTTTTCTAAAGGTAGGTCTGAGAACCTATCCGACCGACTGTCGACTTCTCAAGGAGAGCTTTTCTAGCTTCTCTATTACTATCTGTGTGTAGGTCCAAGTGCCTCATACTAGATACAATATAGAAAAGAAGGAGGAGAAAGTAATCTGAGTAAGGAGAACAAGAAATCGGAGAAAGTCTCAAAGACTATTTTTCTCAAACAAAAACAAACATACAAACAGTGTTTCATAGAGGACAGGGAATCTCACTCTACCCTCTCTATTAGTTTCTCTCTTCACTAGTCAATCGACTGAAGGAGGAACAGAACACAAACGAACAAAAACCAAACATAGGAGCTCACACTGTCCTCCTGTTGATCACTACTACGACATCATGTCGACAGAGACTACCGAAGCGAGTGAATTCTCGGAGGCAGATCAAAGAAGAGAAGAAGAAGAAGCAGGAGGAGGAGGAGGAAGAGGATTGAATGAAGGAGGAGGAGGAGGATTGAATGAAGGAGGAGGAGATGAAGGAGTAGGAGGAGGAGTAGAAGAGGGCTGGGATGATGAAGGAAGATATGGAGGAGACGAAGATGAAGGAGGATTTGAACAAGAAGAGACGGGAGGAGGAGGAGCATATGGTAATCCCTTACCACCTGCCTACACGGGAGGAGGAGGACGAAAAATGATCGACTTGATTCATAGTGATGGAGGAGATCACAGTGGAGGAACAACAGTGGGTGCAAGACCACTATGACCTCACTAAAGAAGAGTTTGATAACAAGATGGGGGTAGAGAAGGACACCTATGTGTGGATCCCTCAGGATCAAAGAAGAGAGAAAAGTCGTGCTAAAAAGGATGTCTATATCCTATTATCAAACACAGCACAGCTCCTCGGCAAACTGGTCTCTGATCCAGAAGAGAGAAAGAAGATACAGCATATCAAGTTTGGGGACACACACAACCACCTTGAATTACTCGATGCTATCTTTGGGGTGTACACTCAAACCCTGATTTGGGAACGTACATACGGCCCACGATGTGGGGGTTACCTCCAGTACACAAACCCAAGAGCAACGGCCAGATTCCTCGCGACTGGTCAGGAGGCAGTCGATGTAACAAAAATGAAGACCAATCTGGGTTCGAAAAACTCGAGTGGCATATTTCATTTTTTTTAGAATGGAAATAAAGGCCTTGGAGGAGGGGAAGGCAGAGATGGAAAAAAGCATTAAGGCAGCAGGAGAAACTCATCCTGTGATTGATGAGTTAGAGAAGACCGACAGAGTTCTGACCAAGATCAGACTGTTGATGGGTGCGTTACTGCACAAGGAGGCATGGAAGAGATGGATTCCTACCAAGGATCACTCTGTCCTTAAATCACTTAGTAACGCACCACCGGTCGCCAACAAAGCAGGTGTTGACCAATATGTGGAGAAATATAATTTTCTCAGATCTGCTTCTGAATTGGTGGCCTTTATCACTCATGCTCAAAAGCTGGTGATATCTGAGAAGAAGAAGGCGAAAGAGAATGAGGAGTTCGAGAAGACGATGAGACTGGAAAGAATGAAAGCAAAAGTGAGTGGTGCAAAGACACACCCTCCGACATATTTGACCCCACCAGCTCCTGCCCCACCAGCCCCTGCACCCTCGGGCTCAACTACGGTAGTGGTCACAAACACGGAGAAGAAGGACAGACAGAACATCATAAATGCCTTCAAGGGGAAGAAAGGAGGAGTGGCAAGTCTCATGCTATATGCCAAGACGAGCTCAGACAAAGACTCTGATGCTTCGCTTTTGAGCAAGCTCAAAGAGATCAATGCCTGCATGAAGGCTTTTCCTTGCGACGAAACGCAGGAATACGAGGCCCTTGTTACTGTTTTTGACCAATCTCTAGTCTCGGAGGGATTTGATCTGACACAGTACAAGTTGTTGAGAAAGAAGGAGGAGATTAAGAGAAACAATGCAACAGGCCTAGACGCTCAGTGTGAACTGGCGGTGGCCACACTCATTTCATATTTTCAATCTCATGGATACCAGCATCTCTGCACTGATACTCTCATAGGATTTGAAATCTTTGAGACAGTGGCGATGAGTTTGAGGAGTGCTGTTGGCTTGGCGGCGACCCTTACGGAGGTAGTTTCCTCCTATGGGCTATTCTATGGCCGCAAGTCGATCATCCTCTATTTCTTTTCGGCGTTACACACAGTTAACCCGAGTAAGCTTACTCAGCTCATACAACAATGCTCGACGTTTAGCTCAGTGAAGTCCAAGAACTTCCTCGAGACACACGTGTTCGAAAATACGGTTCAAAGCGTTGCTCCGTCAGCACTGTTTCAAGAAGTGATGAGTGCATGCTCAAACATGGACTCGCTCACGGAGGCACATACGGCACAGGCAGGCGGTGTACCTGTTGGCAGCCACGTACACAAACAGAGTTGCCGGTTGGAAGAGACAGAGAGAGCCAGACCTGAAGACCGCATGTTGGAGGTGGTTCGCGGGCTTGCAGTGTAAGGAACAGATGGAGAACAGAGACTGCTCTTTCAATCATGATAGGCAGAACCCATCAGCAAGGGCAAATTTTCTGAGCAGGACGGAAGGCAAGGAACCGGGCCTTTTCAATATGCTTCAGATTGCCGCTGTGAACGAAGGTTGGTATGCCAATATGTGTGATGATGAGGAGTTACGAGAGGCAATCATTACCTACATGAAGAGGATAAAGGAGAAGAAGGAGGAAAGGGAGAGACAAAAGAACTTAAATGCCTCTCAAAGAGGACGAGAAGGAGGAGCAGGAGCAGGAGGACGAGGAGGAGGAGGAGGAGGACGAGGAACATGGAGAGGAGCCTCGAGGTGGCAGGGAACCCCTCAGAGAGGAAGAGGAGGAGGTCGGGGATATACCCCTTATGGAGGGAGAGCTGTTCGAGCTCCAGCCCACCCCCCCACCCAGAGGAGGCTCGTGGGCAAGCTCCAACCCAAATTTCGGTCGAGCTCAGGCCTACAACACTGCCTCGGAGACCGATACGTCATCCTACCCGGACACTACTCAAGGTAATCGTTTCGAGGTGGTGGAATGACTGGAGGGGGAAGAAGAGAGGAAGGAGAAGACTGTGAAGTTTAACCCTAAAGTCACAGTGCTTTCTAATGCTGTTGTGCAGACTGGGCCAACGCTTCCTCTATGTGAAAACAAAGATGTGGGTACACGGAGACTGCAGCCCCAAGGTAGTCTCATACCCGTTCATACAGCACGGTTACCAATGATAACTGATGCAAATAGGAAGGCGAGACTTGCGATGGAGGCGAGGAGGCCAATGGCAGACGTATTGCCTCGGCCAAGCAAACAACCACGAACAGACTCAATGTCTACGGTCGCGGCGGGTGGCGAGCAAAAAGACAATGTGTGTACTCAAGTACCACAAGACAATGTCGCTCAAATAGTAAACACACCAGTACCGCAAAATAATAAAAATGTTAATGAGGTGAAGCAGGAGGAGAAGAAGGAGGAGTTGAAAAACTTAGAGACAAGACTCCAAAATTTGGAACGTAAAGTTCTTGTTCTCGCAGCCAATATACACAGGCCCGATGCTCTGTGTTATACGGAACTTTATTGTGAAACATTGAAGACAATATTAAAAGTTGGTAATGATACGATGGCGAATATTAATATTGTCGGCAGGAAGTTTTTAAATCGATACCGGGACTGGGTGGACGGAAATATGAAAAAGTCAACGGGCACTCTCAAAGGAGTGAGCAGCCGGACGGATATCACGGGAATCATCACACTGACCTTTAAATTGAAATCCGCACGAGTACACCGTATGGACCTCTATGTCGTCCCCGGTTACCACGGGTCAATATTACTATCGTATGACCAATTGGCTACGATGGGGGCTGTGATTGATTGCGCCGCACGGCGAGTGATATGGAGTAAAAAGAGGAGAAGAGAACGATATTGATCCCTTCAACGCTACTGACTCTTATGAGGCTTATGAGCTGAGTGTAGCGACGGATCACAAAAAGATGGCCATCGCACATGAGGCACTTGAGGTGTACGTTCACCCCCATGTCGTAAGACCGGATGAACTGTCCTGGACCGACAATTGGGAATCCCAAGTGTGCACTGTCACAGTTCCGACATGCCATTGGGACAAAAAGTCTATTGATGACTTAATCGAGAAGCGAAAGGAGGAGATTATATGTGTCGCACAAAGAAGCCCGTCGTTGGCGAGATTCGCGGAAGGAGTAGGAACAGATGTCCATATTACTAACGGATACTGTTTCCATGCGAAAGTAGGAGAAGAAAAAAGGGAGGCGTTTGTACCAAGGAGAACGGGGCGAATCCCGGATACTCCACCGGAAACTATTAAAAGTTTTATTACTGATTTCTGGGGTGACGAGCCCACGTGGCCGCGTTCACTGTCTGAAGTGAAGAAATGCTTACGGACTTTATTCGAAAATAATAAGCCGTATACTATTATCCTGCCATATAATGAGAAGGCGATATGGGCGCAGGAAATAAGGGACCGGCTTATTGATCATCCTATACCGGTACCCTCTCGCAAGCAACAGCTAGTGGTGGCTTGTCTTATGGGAACTCGTGAGCAGAGCAATGCATACAAGCGGAAGCTCAGAGACCTCGACAAGTTGAAATTGATACCGCAAGCATTCACATGCTTTGATGGTTTTTACACCCGTAAAGCTCCTTTGCAATACGCGAGACTCATTGACATGCTGGTGGAGCTCGGTAAAGATGATAAGCCGGACACGGTCACGTATGAAAAGACGGGCCTAGATGATGTCTCGGAAGAGGACTTAGGCTTGGAGGAGGACAGAGAACCCCTCAAGCAACATAAGCAGACGTCTGATGAAGATTTTCAAGAGGCGGCGCGGAAAATATTGGAAGAAGGAGTAGGCACGGAGACGGAGAAGGAGCTTTTAAAAGCCAAATTAGAGGCGAACAAGGAAATTTTTGACCCTCCACATGCAGGTGGTGTCAAGCCTGAAGATTTCACTGCGGTTATTTACAAAATACCGGGTGCGGAGCTGTCACCGGCACCACGAAGGGCGAATTTGAGTATACATGAGGCCAAGATAGCGGAGGAGCTAGCAAGACAGCTGCTCAATGAGGACTTTATTGAGAGATCAACATCTCCAATAGTCTCACAACCGAGAATAGTGCCGAAGCCAGGAGGAGAATGGCGCCTGACAGTTAACTATGCTCGTGTTAACAAGGTGCTGGAGGAAGAGAGAAATCCTCTCCCGACATTAGAAGAAGGAAGGAGAGTACTGCGGAATGCAAAATTCTATTCGGTCATTGACCTTAAGAATGGCTTCTGGCAGATACCACTGGAGGAAAAGTCCAGATGGCTGACGGCGTTTGTGGTGGGTATGGAAATATACCAATGGAAAGTGCTTCCGATGGGCCTCAAGCAAGCCCCAGGACTTTTCCAGAAGGCGATGCAGAAGATGTTGAGCAGTCAGTACGATGATTTGTCTGACGGTGGCTTTATGAGAAGGCGGGGACAGAAGGAGGGAGAATATGCATTTTGCTATATCGATGACATTATCGTATACTCTAACACAATGGAGGAGCATATCGATCATTTGTCCGATATATTCAGGCGCATCGGAGCTTTTGGCCTGAAGTGCAATCTAAAGAAGTGTCAACTTGCCAAGACGAGTGTGACATACTTAGGGTACGAGATCTCCCATAATCGAGTCTCGATATCCAAAGAGAAGAGGGAGAAGATTATGAATCGACCGATACCGAAGAACCGCACTGAATTGCACTCATTCCTTGCGATGGCGCAACACTATAACCAGTTTATACCCGATTGGGGTGCAACACGGGCTAAAGTGGAGAAAATGATAGATTTTGGAGACTTTGAGAAGTGGGACGAAGAGGCTTTGCAAGCGTTTCATGCGCTCAAAGATCTCATTTACAAAGACCCGAAAGACGGAGGACTGGTGTTAACGATGCCCGACTTTACGAAACAATTCGTAGTCGATACAGACGCATCTAAGTTTGCGATTGGGGCTGTATTACAACAAGAGGATGAGGAGAAGAAATTACGCCCAATCATGTTTATTAGTAGGAAGTTGTGTGCGGCGGAGAGAAACTATTGCACAAGGCAAAGAGAGGCGTTGGCGGTAGTATGGGCCCTCAAGAGGCTCAGAGAGTATTTGTGGGGAGGACCTCAATTTATGGTCAGAACTGATCATCATAACCTGTTATGGTTGATGAATCATGAACAGACGGGACTGCTGGCGCGGTGGCAAGCGTTCTTGTCTTGTTTCGATTTTACAATGGTCCATCTACCGGGAAAGCGTAATGTGGTCGCTGATAGCCTCTCTAGGCTAGAGTTTAACTTAGAAGTATCGGCGTTGGTGTCCACGGTGGAGATGGAAGACTTGTCCACTGACAAGGTGTATGAGGTCAGCCACATTGAGGCGATGGAGATGGCGAGTGGAGTCCGATATGACCGCACAGGTCTACGGTACAGTCCACAAGGCCCGGATCACGGGATATGTTGTGAGCTACATACCCAGGAGGACGCTGAGTGGTCCTATGAGGTATATGAGAATGCGAAGGCGAACATAAGAGAGGAAGAGGAGACGCAGGAAGTTTATGCGGAGCCTCCTCAAGAGCGGAGAAGTGACCTAGACGATGACCCGGAAAGAATCGGGGTACGGCTAGAAGATGGTACTATCCATATAGCCTCGCCTACCGCATGGAGGCAACAGCAGGCTCAAGATCCGGAGTTTAAAGAACTGATACAGGTACATCAGAACCCGGATGAGCTACGGATGACGAAAGCGATCAAAGATCAGATGAAGGAGATGGGATGGAGAGATGGTCTACTGTGGTACAAGGGCCTTCACGGTCGCTATG
>WBZZ01000475.1:0-10000 GCA_019918135.1 Paulinella micropora
GACTGAATCCACTCGAGTGGATGGGATCGTGCAAGGTTTCCCCGAAGTATATATAATATTTAATAGTGTTTTGAGACTAGATAAAAGTCGGAAATATCAATATTATTAATACTGTACTGATCTGATTCAAAAACACCTCTAGTTTGGAAAACAACTTTCCAATCGCATTTCAGTCTAGTTCGGAGTTTTTGAGAACTTCAAAACTTGAATTCAAGTTGAGCCTTTTGAAGTCAGAACTTGAGTTGAATAATCTCAGAACCATTTTTCAGAACTTTCAAAAGGCTCAGAACCGCTTCAACCGTATCAGAATTTCTCAGAATTCCTCTGCTGAGAATCAGCAACGGAAGCCTACGGTTTATCAAGTTAATATTAATTGAATACAAATAAAAAGTCAATGGAGTCACAAGTTGAAGAACGAGCCTGAGTCTGCAAAATGAAAATTGATAATACAATATTGATCAACATTTCAACTCGAGTCAAAATAACTGTTTAACTTCATCATAGTAAGAGGTGCTTCAAGTACTTGAGCGTCCTACCACTACCCTCAGTGATCTTCATGAGCCACTAGTCGGACCGTGCTCACCCCTTTGCTGCCATCGCAGGTTGACCAGGCTCTGCTTTCCGCTGCCTGAACAATGATGGTGTCACCGTATCATGCTTAAGCCTCTGGTAGACCCCACGCCCCTTGATCGAGTTGAAGGACTGTCCTTATCCAAGCCTCACCGTGTGATCCCGGGCCGTTGCACAGGAAACGTTGGATAGGTAATTTCGATTCACTATTTAAATCGTAATTATGATTGATTTCTATGTGCAGGCGGTAAGATTTTACTAAGTCATAATTAGGAGTAACGGTAATGGATAATTCAAGTCAATTATGCACGTTACGTTTTTACCATTGTGCACCGGACCATACCATTGAGCGTCAGTTACTGTTAGTCACGCATTTAAATTAGTTAGCTCTCTTGCAGTTCAGTTCTGTGTTTCAAGTATGTCTTCTGATTAAAGTGGCTGTGAGCAACCTGGCTTTGAACGAAGTCTCCCTGCAAACCGCAAGTGAAAGGTAGGGTAAGGCCGGTTCTTACCAAATCTGTCATGAGCCGTTGGGATAGTGGTTCATCACAGCAATACACGAACTGGAAACAGTTCTTATCTCACGCACCCGTCTATGACGGTGTCACAGAACATCTTCAAGGATTTTATTATCAGCTAGAGGAATATGCTTACGATATTAGTACAATTCTCGGGGATATGGTGAAAGACGCATTTATTGATGAGATTGCTGCTAAAAAGAAATACGGATGGGATTGAGTCGTATGAGAGCAGCAGAGGAAGCAGATGAACCAAGAGAACCGATTGAAGAAGATTCACCAGATGTGAGTGAAGAAAGTGAGGAAGAAGATAAAGGAGACGCATCCTCATCAACATCATCACGCACAAGACGACAAGAACCAAAGAAGAAAACACTAGAGAAGCCGAAGAATATGCGAAGCGGAGTAATGAGCAGAAGGTAGCTTGGGAGCAAAAAGCGAAGAGACGAGCGAGACGGTCACAAACGAGAGCAGCGAAAAGCATACACAGTGTGACTAAGAGAGCATACAAAAGGGAGCAAAAATATTTGCAGCGATGTAAATTATTCAGCTACTGATAACTACTGCTTTCTCTAACTACAAAGTCGTCGCATATTTCAGAAGCCGAAATGCTCAAGATCCGTTCGATAAAGTCTGCATTGTCAAAATAAAATACGGACAAATTTCCGGAGCAGCAAGATATCTGGAAGGAAAGAAGTTCAGAGAGAGCGCGCCTAGGAAGAACGAAGACGTAGACGCCTGGCTCACTAGGTACCTACTGAAGAAAGAATGGCTAGAAAAGCTAAGAGGAGAGAAGTTTGAAGAGGACGAATCAACAAACCGGTTGCTTGAGAAGCTAAGTACGCACCCTGCCTATGGTGCTAAATACTTTGCTGATCACTATCGTATGGCACCAGCCGTACAACCCAAGCACAACGACATAGTTGAGGCAGCTAGAGATGTTTACGTGCTTTGGGATGCAACCAACAGGCAGAAGAAGTATGAGAAAGGAAAGCATAGTAATAGAGCAGATGGAGAAGGAGCAGCTTTATTGCTAGCAGGAGAGGAAGAAGAAGAGGGAAGGAAAAGTGGGAAGAGCAAGTACAAACAGAAAGGTGAACACGGGAGCAAGCATGATGGGGCAGTGACAGAACGAAAGGAATGGTGGCTCACTGCAGTTTGTTATAACTGCAATGAAACTGGATACACTAAACGCTTTTGCCCTAAGCTCGCTAAGTCTAACAGCTCCCGTCGAACCCATAAACCCCACAACACCACCCCTCCCAAAAGGGAAACCCAAAGCAAAGGTAGTAAGTTTCGAAAGAAAAAGGATAAAGGGGTGACTCTTATAAGAGGTAAAAAGGGTGAAGGAAACGAAGGAGAAGAGGGGGAAAACGACAACACAGAAGAAGACGACAGTTCAGAAGAAGAAGACTGTGAACTGATTGTCATGGAGGCAGATGAGGAACAAGAAGAGGGCAACACAGCCCAAAAAGGAGGTGAGGAAATGGAAGTGGAGGATAGTGAAACAGAGGAGCATAAAGAGAACGACACAGAAAAACCCGAAAGAGTCCGTGAAGGGGGGGTTAGAATGTCGAGCAGCTCCCAGACTCGCTACTCGCTCGGAGGCATTCCGGGCCCCCATCCAACCCCTCACCACCCACTCTCACTAGTGACCAACACCTCAACCCCTCGTCAACAACCCCTCCCAACCGACCCCCTCCACAGCACGAGAGTCTCGTGCGTGAAACTTCCTCGCAACCCTCCAAGAAAGAGAAACCGACGAAACCGAAACCGACACCTCAATCTCTCCTTGAAACCAAAGAGACACACAAACACAAGACACCACAGACAATCACACCCACCAAACAAACACCCAATCACAAACGAAACACAATCCAATGTGTAGGGAAGAACTCTAAGGGGAAGTGTGGTGTGAAATATGGTGAAAGTGGGAGTATAGGTAAGGCAGGCAGTATGAGCAAGAGGTTGCAGTATGCCAGTCTATGTGGTTATCACTACAAGCAGGACCCACAATTCCCTGAAACAGATCTGGAACAACGGTTACCCCCATCATGCCGCCCACCCCCCAGCAACGAGTACCCAAGTGAAGAGATGATGAAGAGAATGAAGAGAGAGAGGGAGAGCAAGGGGGCAAGAGCACAGCAACTTTCGCAAAAAGACTCGGCAATACCCGGACAAAAGGATAAGGTAATTCCCGTTCAAAAACCCGAGTCAGTCATCAAGCCGGAAAACCCGCGAGAAGAAAAATTAATGGCTGACTGTGCTGATATCAGATGTTCAAGCGCGGGCCGGGGAGGTTAAGGCTGAGATCGAAGCTGCAAGTGTAGTGTCTGTGCGACAGGGGACAAGAGCAGAAGGTAAGGTATGGCCTCCATCGCAACCTTCAAAAGGTCCGTCCCCAGTAAATAGAGTAGACGAGGAAAGACAGGAGACACAAACAACACCCACTCCACAGGACAACTTGCCCAACTCCACTCGCCAACAAAGCACAACTACGGAGGGGAGCATTAAAAAGAGGGGGCACAGTGGCAAAGTGATTAGCTTTGATGACATAAGAATGCTAGCTGCGTCACTGCAGACGTGCATCATGGATGAAGACGGTTGATGTAGTGAAGGTGAAGAGAGAGAATGGAGTGAGAGTAGCTGAGACAGACAACGTACTGACAAACATGTTTTGGGCGATAAATGACGTGCTTTTGTCGCATGCTGCGGGTACAACACCCATAGCAAGCAGTCAGTGAGAGAAGCACGATTGAAAGCTGCATCAGAAGAGTCGATGAAGAAAGAAAGAGCGATTTTGAGACACAGTGAAGGGCACCCGAGACCCCATAAGACAGAATTACAGCGTTTTCTGTTTGTGATGTCGAATGAATTGAAAGACCTAACTGTGAAAGATGGGTTATGTTACGAGCCAAACGGCAAGTACAGTTAGTTCTACACGGAAATGCTATCCGTAATGGATTGTGGTATCATATACCTAGCATGCAACCACAAAAACGCTTTTGCAGAGCAGTTAGTGGAATCAATGCCTCACTTAGCCCAGATTCACAACGAGGTAGTGGCAGAGGGATCTTTGAGTGCGTATTTACGCAGATTACACTCAGAAGAAGCACACTTGTTCTTTACACCAAAGACAGCAGCAAGGAAGAAGGCAGTATTTGATTCGAAGAGCAGAGAAATAGACGGAGCGTCAGAAGAAGAGGAAGATGAAGACACCGGAAACACAGAGGACTCTAGGTGTTCTGAAGAGATCAGGATAGAGAGATCCCTTCCAATTCCATACTGGGATTACAGATACTGGGATTACAGAGAAGCGAGGGAGGAATACGACTGGATGTACGAGGAACGATACAACGAAGAGAGAGCTGAGAACGAAGCGAAGGAAAGAGAGGAAAGAGAGCTGAGCAAGAAAGAGAAAGAGAAAGAAAAGGAGAACACTGAAGATATCGAGCACAACCTGATGGTAGCAGAAGGTAAGGGAAAGAAAAAGATGATGATAGTGCAGGACAGTGGATCGTCACGATACATAGCTTGCACGACTGCTATCTTAAGCCGCTTGAACCTATCTGATATTGCCCCAGTGAGTTTGATCACTGGAAACTGAGAAAGTGTAGTGAACCAGAGTGAGAAGCAAGATTGACCTGTGTAGATGGGACTGGAAAACCCGTGATGGTAAAGAAAGAGATGTTGTACGACCCTAGTAGTAGAGTACATGTGAACATGTTTTCAACCGGCAGCATGGATCACTTTTACCACAGATCTGTTATTCACCAGAACTGTCAGTTGCTTATTCTAAAGCACCCCATAAGAGTGAAAGAGAGTGAATTGATTGTCAGAGGAAGAATGATGCCGGGAATGCTGTACCGGTGGGACACGGAATATGACGAACCTCTAGACATAGATAAACGATTTGAGCCAAAGATCAAAGTAAAGAAGGCAAAGGAGGGGTAAATGGGGAGGGAATCCCCAAGGAGAGAGAGAATAAGGATGAAGTAGCAAAAGTTTACGAGAATAGATAGAGTAAGGGATGTGTGTTATATGATATGTATCCTGAGAAGAGTGCAAATAGAAGCCTGTAGACATTTACGTCATGAATCAGTGCAGCGGGCATAATGCTATAAAGAAGACCTATGCATTAGGCAAGGCACTGGGGCGCAAAGTTGTCGGAAACGAGGATTTAGTTAGATATTGTGAAGATTGTATGAAGGGTAATGCTAAAGAGTTGCCCAGATATAAGAAGAATATGATTAGGAGAGCTAGTTATGCGAGTGAGATTTTGCACGTAGATACAGCCGGACCGTGGGCAGTAATGTCCATCAATGGCAAGTACTACAAGTTTTGTGTTACAGACGATTTTTCTGGTTATATCTTAGACTTTTACTTGAGACACAAGAACGAGTTCGTAGAGTGTCTTAAGAAGTCAGTAGCGTGGTTTGAACGACAGACCGGTAGGAAGGTCAAACTTGTCATATGTGACAACGAATTCGTTGCCCCCGTGGAAGTAATCGAATGATGGAAACCATTACAATTGGAAAGTTTCAGCACCAGGAGACAAAGACGGAAACCCGATAGCTGAAAAGGTTAATGACATAACTGCAGTGCCAGCTAGGGCTATACGATATGAAGCTAACCTTCCACTTAAGTTTTGGGCAGAGATGGAACACACCGCTACCACCCTACACAACATATTGCCAGCTACAACCGGACCACGTCAAGAGATTTCACCTTTTGTGCAGTGTGTGGGTTACAAACCTGCCATTCAGCAACTGAAACCTATAGGATGTATGGAAGTAATGTGTGTCGGTAAGCAAGTTGGGAAAGGAAACTATAGCTGAGGGGAAAACGTGTAATGTTCAAAGAGCTTTACATGGTTTGGGATGGCCGCAAAGTCATATCGAACGTACGTAATGTGCGTTTCAACCCCCATGTAATAGGAAAAGGTACACACCCACCCAAAGGAGTCCCATGGGACGACGAATCTGAGGGGGGAAGTAGCAATGCAGAGCAGCTTGAGCAAACGGAGACAGAACCGGAACATAAAGTTCAGGGGGAGTCAGAAGAGCATGAGGAAAAACATGGAGTTAAGGACGACACTAGTCCAGATTCCAGTCTTCCCATCGATTCTAACGAAAGCCAAGTTGTTGATCAGGACGACTGGGTAACACCCATCGAATCGCTTAGTGCGCAAGACCCTTCAGCTAGTCACCCAAGCCGGAGATATAGGGAAGGAGAAGCGCCAAACAAGGGCTTCACGTGGGAGCAGAGTGACAGGATCAGAACAGCTAACATAGTGAGAGGGAAACGAGAAAGAAAGGAACGGACGATAGCAACGCCAAACACACAACCAGTCATAACTAAAAAGTTAGTCAAGGAAGATATCTCATTAGAAAATGTCAAGGTAGTTGTACCAGCTGTAGCTTTTGGTGAACTATGGGCAAAGGAAGAGTATGGAGACAGTTTGCAAGAAGCTAAACGAACAGGTAAAGTTTCGAAACCATGCGAGAAACGTGATAGACTCAAAGTTCGCAAACAGCCCAAGCCAAGTCATTTTCTATCTTTTGATGATTGACTAGTTGAAAAGATGTTAGACAGTGAAATCAAGAAGTATAAAGTAGACCCAATCCATCCACCAGGTGAACTAGAAAACGCCAAGTTGTCCGAGGAAAGCATACTAGGAGAAGATAGTAGTGAAGTTTTACTCTACCTCACACGACGTGTGCCAAAAGTAATAGTCGACGAAGAGCTAACACCAAAGGAGTTGAAAGAATGCATGGATAAGGAGATAGAGGCTCTTAGGTCTTTTAACACCTATACCTGGGTAAGCACCAAGGAAGCAAAAGAGAAGGGAGTGTCGAAGATAGTAAGATTGACATGGGTACATAAAATCAAGCTTGATGATAAAGAACGAAAGTTTATCAAGTCACGATTAGCTTTGAGAAGAGATATGCTAGAACCAGGAGTAAGCTACAATCCAGATCAGCTATTTGTACCTTGCGCAAGTCACCTATCACTTCTTTTCTTAGCTAAGATAGCTGCTTGGCATGGTCACAAGTTATATGGTATAGACTTCAAAAATGCTTACTTGAATGCTAGAATGAACGATCCTGTTTACGCATACGCCCCAGATGGTTTAGACAGGGAAGATCATGAATGCATGATATTAAGGATAGATGGAGCTCTGTATGGTACCCCACAAGCAGGCAGACGTTAGTATGAGATATTGGCCCCAAAGTTAGAGTAGTTAGGATTTCGATTGCTAGACGCAGATCTATGTATGTTCGTTGAGAAAGACAAGCCCATAAGAGATGCAATCATTAGCATATTTCATGTAGATGATCTAATTTTCTCGGCGCCTAACGAGCACGTATGATAAATTTGCAATCCAACTAGAAAAATTCTATCCCCTAAAACAATTAGGAGTAGCCAAAGAGTTCAAGGGTATAGAAATAGAGCAGGAAGGAGGTCGCATTTTACTGCATCAGACGAGATATCAGAAACAAATCTTGAAAGACGTATGATATCCAGACGCACGCCCGCTAAGCACGCCTAGCGCAGAACAGGAGCCAGAGCCTATGTCTGAATCTTAGACTAGTGCACTTTTTTTGGAAGCATTCCATTCCTAGCTTAGTTGGAAAGTTACTATTTTTGACTAAGATGACTAGACCAGATGCAGACCAAGCTTTGAATGCAGCTAGTTTTATGCAGACCGTTGACGTCGGATTGGCTTATGCAATGTTGGGACGAATATTTCTGTACTTAGTGAAATCATTTCGCGGTATTGCATTTCACGGGCCGAAATCATCGCATACATGCATACATACACATACATACATACATACATACATACATGCATACATGCATACATGCATACATGCATACATACATACATGCATGCATGCATGCATGCATGCATACATTACATACATGCATGCATACATACATACATACATACATACATACATGCATACGTGCATGCATACATGCATACATGCATGCATACATGCATGCATGCATGCATACATACATACATACATACATACATACATGCATACATACATGCAGACATACATACATACATACATACATACATACACTAGATACATACATACTTCGGGGGGTGGGGGGGGGGGGGGGGGGGGTGGGGGGGGGGGGGGGCTCACTTACATACAATCATACATACATACATACATACATACATGCATAAATATATCCATGCATCCATCCATCCATCCATCCATACATACATACATACATACATACATGCATACATACATACATTCATACATACATTCATACATACATACATGCATACATACATGCATACATGCATATATACCTACATACCTACATACCTACATACCTACATACCTACATACCTGCATACATACATACATACATACATACATACATACATACATACATGCGTACATATATATACATACATACATACATGCATGCATACATACATACATACATACACACACACGCACTCACACATACACACACATACATACATACATACATACGTATATACATACATACATACATCATTGTATGCATGCATGCATACATACATACATACATACATGCATGCATGCATGCATGCCTGCATGCATGCATACATATATACATACATACATACATATACATACATACATACATAACATACATACATGCATGCATGCATGATGCATGCTTGCATGTATGCATGCATACATGCATACATACATACATACCATACATACATACATACATACATAAATACATACATACATACATACATGCATACATACATACATACATGCATACATGCATGATTCATGAGTACCTGCCTGCATGCATGCATGCATGCATATGTATGCATACATACATACATACATACATACATACTAGACATACATACATACATACATACATACATGCATACATGCATACATACATACGTATACAGACATACAGGTGTACATAAATACATAAATACATACATACGTATGTACATACATACATACATATAGACATACATACATAGACACACACACATGTAAGATCTCATGTACACACACACACACACAGACACACACACACACACACACACACACACACATAGACAGACAGGCGGACAGAGAGACAGACAGACAGATAGACACACACACACACACACACACGTGCACACACACACACACACACACACACACACACACACACACAGGCAAACACACAAACACACACACACACACACATAGACAGACAGACAGGCAGGCAGACAGACAGACAGACAGACAGACAGCACAGACAGACGGACTGTTTGAGACAGACAGAAAGACAGACAGACAAACAGACAAACAGACAGACAGACAGATCTAGACAGTACTAGTCTGAGACAGAGAGACAGAGAGACAGAAAGACTGTCAGACAGAAAGACAGACAGCCAGGCAGACGCACAGTGACTCTCTCTCTCTCTCTCTCTCTCTCTCTCACACACACACACACACACACACACACACACAGGCAGTGCGTAAGTGGAATCAAAAAGTATTTTTTGTGTGGGAAAGAAAATAGAAAAGTGTGTGGTGGAAAGAAAATAGCACAAGGTGTGAACTACCATGCAAAAAAAAAACTTTTAGGCAGAAGCAACAACCCCCCAAAAGTTAGAGATAACCTTTTTTGGATGCAAAAAATAAAGAAATAAATATCCAAGTCCTCCTGGCCGGACTTAGATTTTTGGCATGACACCCAGTGAATGAAGTGCAACCTAAAGATAACGAGTGTTACGTGATATTTTTGCGCGGGAGAGAGCTAGATCTGATCAGTTACGTTACGCCGGTTGGTATGCAGAAACGTAGAGAAATGAATTTCGACGCATTCTAAGGTTTATTTTATCGTTTTTCACCGCATCATATGTGTCTTTG
>WBZZ01000475.1:12500-15000 GCA_019918135.1 Paulinella micropora
GGGGCCGCAAAAATCTCGTTTAGACTAGGAGCGTCAGGCCTAGAGTCCACCCCACCTTGGTCCGCCTCATCATCTGACAATTTCAGATTCACCTCTAGTATTTGTCTTGCTTCTGGCAGTTTCTGATCAGCCTCACTGTCGCTCGCATATAACGCATCAAGATCAACCTCAGGAATGTCTTGGTCAGGTGCTGGTGCAGGATCCTTACCATCCACCAACCTATCCACTGCCTCTTGCATATAATCAGGCAGAATGGAATCATCGACCGGAATCCAATACATGCAGCCACAATTGGTAGGTACGTCTGCAGTCACGCAAGGCATCTCCAATGAGCTCAAAGGGAGAAATTGCAATTTCTCTTTGCGATCGGGAACCGCTTTACATAGCCACATACCACGCTTTTTGGGATCTGCGTAGCACCGCAGAAGCTCTACCGCTGCGAGTTCCAAAGTTATGTCTGGATTGGTCAATGCCACTGCAAGGTAATAGCGGATATATGCACCATATCTCGCACTGCTGCGAACCCCACCTGGAAAATCTCTTTTGAGATCTTCCTTTGCAACTGCACATGTTCCTCCTGCGTAACGTTTGTTGGATGCTTCACCACATATCATGCACACCGCTCGGACGACTGCCCTCCGGTGCTTAGTAACGTCACAACGAAGAGCAGAGAAATCAGGACGTTCATTTGTTTGCATCTTGTTTTTCATCGACTCGAGAAAGTCCTAACTCTCTCCAGTACTTTTCCAAGAACAAAATGACATCCGTACGCTGCTCTTCAGCTAGCTTGTACTTTTTTGTACAAATTAACTTGTTTGGTTCATCCGGATTCACCTGGAGCTGGAGCTGTTTTTCATCAAACTGAAAGCATTTCTTCCTGGTGTTTGGCATGGCAGCGCTTTGTTGCAAGTCGGAGAGTGCCTGTCCAAATGTAGTCTTCAGACATGCAACATCACTCCAGCGTTTGAAAAGAGTCATTTCAGGGTCTTTCTGGCTGTGTACTTGGCCTTTCAGGAACTTCTGCTGCCTCTCTAGCCAATACGCAGAAGTGTGTGGTAGAGGGCCCCAATTCTTCATGTGATGCATAACTCCACACACAAGTTGCAGCCAAAAGGTATGCTCCGTCCTGGGCAGGACACGTGCAATCTTCACTACCTACAAGGATATGTTTACCTTCATACATTACGTCCATTCAATGTAAATCTTGCGATCATTATTAGTATTGTCAAGATGTAGTGACTAGACAATATACTCTATGATGACGACCACTATAGTGATCATCACTAAGATGCTAGTGCCCATCACTACCGGTCTAGTGCCCATCACTACAAGGCTAGTGCCCATCACTAAAACGGTAGTGACTATCACTACTGTTTACTTTTTTTTTTTTTTTTTTTTTTTTTTTTTTTTTTTTTTTTGTTGCCAGAGTACCTGTTCGGTGATCCACGTGCCTAGGTTGTTCAATGCCACTGGGTCGCTAGGTATTTTGCGCAGTTTGGTTACGCGCAGAACACGAAAAAGACGCGCTAAACACTTGAGTACTTCTTGGTTGATGCCCAGACCATCATAAATCCAAGGGCCACAAAAACGAAGGAAAAACGAAGCGTCCGCTACCTTGGCCTTGCCAAATGTTCCGTACGGTGACCCCGTCCCACGCTGCCCTCGCAGTGCCCGCACTGCCATGTAACGTATGTCGATCTCCTTCCTGATAGACATTCCCAAGGCCAGGTTCGAGTACTGCTTGTTGATCTTGGTCAATTCAGCTACGCGTGCAGCAAAGAGAGCTTCTTCTCTTATGAGTCGAGCCTCGTATTGGGCGTCCGTGTCATCACGCTCTCTGCGTACAGGTCTTGGCTGACCTGGCAGGGGCTTGTGTTTGGGATGTTTCTTTCCTTCAGAGTCATCCGACGTCATTGCAACAATATGCGCAACGGCGTTTTCGTCAACGTGCATTCCATCAACCATCATATCCAACACAGAATCGAAGGCAGGGATTCCTTGGCACGCATTATCATACTTGACACCTTGAGAATGGTGCGGCTTTTGGAACGGACGAAGACCTTCGTTATGTCGTCGCACGTCCGACGCTCGAGCAGCATACCACACAGCTGTCTTGTTTTGGGGTGGAGCCGTGGCAAAGGGCGGTCCGTGGCATGGGATGACCGACTGGGAGAAAGGCTCGAAAGTCCGGAGTGACAGTATGAGTGCTCCCGATTGTGACAAACTCTGTGAAGCAGCAGCGACATGCGTACTTGCCGCTCTGATTAGTACCGGCGATATGCTTTTGACCTTGGCCGTCTGCCATCACTCCTAAGCATAGGACCCTGCATGTCTTCTCGACTCCTTCCCGGTCACGCACCATACGCGGCAAATATGCATGGCGCAGCTGATCGACCAGAGTCGAAAAGGCTGTTTTCAGGCTTGGGGGGATATACGGACCTCGCACTATGCCTCCCATCCACAGCTCGCCTGATGTAGAGAAGGCAATATTCTTGATGGT
>WBZZ01000475.1:22500-37500 GCA_019918135.1 Paulinella micropora
ACGTGAAGGTCTTCGCGGATGCGAAGATGACGAAGAGTCTTCCACTGCAAATATTGGGTCATTACGGATGTAGTGATGGTTACTTAGCAGTTAGTGATGGTCACTTAGACGTTAGTGATGGTCACTTAGACGTTAGTGATGGTCACTTACAGATTAGTGATGGTCACTTAGCTGCTAGTGATGATCACTTATTGCATAGCTTGCCATGTACAGAGGCTTCTCTGCGAGTCACGACGAAAGCTCTCAAGGATTTCTCCAAAAGCAAACTGTTCGCCAACATGCCCGTGACAGAGTAACTTACCCACGCAGTACATAAAAAATGAAAAAAACTGTGTGCATATATTACTGCTTCATGTATTGCGTGGGTATGTGCAGGCCCTGGGGCAAGGAGTCAAAGGTGACGTTGGAGGCTGTGAGAGCAGCACTGCCCGTGATCAACTATGAACAGTTAGATCCAAAGCCAGCGAAGCTGGACATTGCAGGTCTGATCTTTAGTCAGCATAAAGGTATTCCTGGAGTATACCAGTTCAGAAGGCAAATGGACAGGAACATAGCGAAGGTCTCCCTCTCTCTCTCTCTCTCTCTCTCTCTCTCTCTCTCTCTCTCTCTCTCTCTTTTTTCTCTCTCTCTCTCTCTTTTCCCTCCTCTCTCTGAAGTTAGTGATGGTCACTTCGAGGTTAGTGATGGTCACTTTGAGGTCAGTGATGGTCCCTTCTCTCTGAAGTTATTGATGGTCACTTCGAAGTTAGTGATGGTCACGTTGAGGCTAGTTAGTGATGGTCACTTCGAAGTTAGTGATGTTGTTGAATGACTGTCAATCAGAAGTTAGTGATGGTCACTTAAAGGTTAGTGATGGTCACTTAAAGTTAGTGATGGTCACTTAGATGTTAGTGATGGTCACTTAGAAGATAGTGATGGTCACTTAGGGGTTAGTGATGATCACTTAATGCATAGCATGTCAATATTAATAATAATGATAATAACAATAAAGGACTAGTAACAATAATAATATTAACAAGCCCAATTAGAGATCGATGGTAACAAGGTCCAGCCGCCACTCCCAATTCAGTTACCTGAGGTAATAGGGAAGTAAACGAAGATTCCATGCGAGTAGCTAATGTAGCACCTTCGGGTGTTACCTTAGCGAAACACGTGGGTCTGTGTTACTACCATCTCATCTGGTACTGATGCCGGAACCGGTCGGTGTCAACCGACACCTGCCCCCAGTTGACACCCGATCTCAACGGGCAAGACAATAATCATAATAATAATAATAATAATAATAATAATAATAATAATAATAATAATAATAATAATAATAATAATAATAATAATAATAATAATAATAATAATAATAATAATAATAATAATAATAATAATAATAATAATAATAATAATATCGTCTGCCAATTGCTGAGCCAAAAGGCCATGTGCATCCAGTCCTCCATTCCATAAGGAAAGTCTCCACACCAATCGGTGGAATAAAGGAAGTGACGGCATAGAACATTTCTCTAGGAGCTTTATACCAATCAGCCATTGAAAGGGACCGATGGCCTATGTACTCCCTAATAATAATAATAATAATAATAATAATAATAATAATAATAATAATAATAATAATAATAATAATAATAGTGCTTCTCTGTCAATGGCTGATGCATTTCTGCACATGCGCCTCCATCGTCTCACCCGTGAGGGGAGTACGAAGAATTGACGATAAGCTCTAATGACACCCCCGCAAGGGCAGTTCCAACACTTCCAGACGGGCCGGTATGTTCAATGAAAATACTGGTCCAGAAATAGACCGGTATGTTCAATGAAAATACTGGTGGCACCGACGGGAATCGAACTGGCGACAGGGCCCAGATGGTAGAACTTGACCACTGGGCTATCACGGTGTCCAAATAATAATAATAATAATAATAATAATAATAATAATAATAATAATAATAATAATAATAATAATAATAACTCTCTGTGTGTGTCTCAAACACATACTCTCACACTCTTCTCTCTCTCGCTCTCTGTCTGTAGGTTACCGTGGCAGGCATCACGGACGCGTCTTTGAACAGGCATATTATCAATCAGTTGTGTGATCTCACTGCGCTCCATTATTTCCCGTATACGAACAAGAAGATAGATAGTATGATCTCTCTCTCTCTCTCTCTCTCCTTCTCTCTCTCTCTCTCTCTCTCTCCCTCTCTTTCTTTCTTTCTCTCTATCTCTATCTATATATCTCTATATATATATTATATATCTATATACATATATATATATATGCGTCCACTTACTATGCTGCTTTTCTTTCTCTCCTTTTTGTATTGTGTAGCTTACAGCCAGTGGGTGCAACATGCAACGAATGTTATCAAGAAAGGGGGGGTCCCTGACGATACCACGCGGCGTTACTTGCGCTTACATAATTTTTTCTTTAACCGAGTGGGCCCCTGGTCGGCAAACATGGTCAACGCGACGGTCTTCTGGCGGATGCGCTTGCTCTGCACAAATTCCAAAAGGGTCTCCCTCCCTCTCTCCCTCTCTCTCATCACTTAGTATGTAGTGATGGGCACTTGAGTTGTAGTGTTCATGACTAGATACTTGTGGGTAGTGGTAGTCACTATTGTCAGTGACCATCACTACTTTAGATAGTGATAGTCACTATGGCCAGTGACCGACCATCACTACTTATTTGTTGTTAGTGATCATCGCTCAGTTGCTAGTTCCCATCACTAAACATATAGTCATTTCAGGATTACATGACATATTAAGTGATGTGCACTACATGAGTAGTGATGGTCACTGCGTTATTTTTTATAGTGATCGTCACTATGGTTAGTGATCAGCACTACGTACTACGTATAAGTGTTTAGTTCCCATCACTAAATTGTTAGTGCCCATCACTTAGTATGTAGTGACGATCTCTCTCTCTCTCTCTCTCTCTCTCTCTCTCTCTCTCTCTCTCTCTCTCTCTCTAAACTGAAACAGAAAGGGGCATTGTCCAAGTTCGAGGCAAGGCGACAGGAAGAGCTGAAGGCTGTACCCTCTCAGGTTGAAGAGGACCTAGCACCAGCACGGAAGAAGCAGAAGCAGCAGGAGGAGGAGGATGAAGACCCAGGGGACTGCATGCAGTCGGAGCAAGTGCAGGCAGCGACCGAAGAAGAAGATGAAGAATCGGAGGAATCGAAGACGAGCGCGCAGCGTAGACGCGAAGGCGAGGAAGAAAGTGGAGAGGAAGCAGAGGATCAAGCTAAAAAGGAACGCAAGCACAGCGCGAAGCGTCGACGCAAGAACAAGACAAAGAAAAAAAAGGGTAACTGCAAAGGAACAAGGAAAAGAATAGTCCTGCGCGCTTATTGTTATGGTTACAACTAACTGCAGAGGAACAAGAAAAAGAATATTCCTGCGTATTGTTATGGTTTTTCTCTGCAGTTACTTGTGCTTGTAGGACGTAGCGCTTGCAAGGACGAGGAAGAGGACGAGTCTGGCGAGGAGGACGACGAGCAAGACCCTGAGGACGAAGACTACGCGCCGCCGCCGCGGGGCAAGGGCAAGCAAGACAAGACAGCAAAGGGAGGTAACTTTCATTGTAGTGTAGTGTAGTGTGCGCAATGTACATGTGTCATGTAGGTGGCAAGAACAAGGGAAAGGAGAAATCGAAAGCAAAGGGAGCGGGAAAGGGAACTGGGAAAGGGAAGCAGAAAAAGGACGCTGCAGCAATTATCGAGTTCAAGCGTGACCTGGTCCCCCCCCCCCCCCCCCCCACCCACCCACCCATCACCCCCACCGCCCACCCACCGTTAGTAATAAGAATAATCGTAGCGAGTCACTATTGGTTGTATGTTAGCTGGTGGTAAGTGCGCGTTGGGTAAAGGAACATTCTGACCCTACTCGCGAGAATATTAGTTCGCGTGCATGCAAGCCAAGCTTGCTGGACTGTGGATTCTTCTCTCTTGTTCGTATTCCCGGCGCCTCCGGATTGGGAGTTGCAGTTGTTCCTAAACATCCCAAATGGTTTGGATCTCTGTTATGTCACGCGAAGACATTGTTGCTCAAGTACGATGGTGTCTGGACTAGTTCCCCGAAACAAGTACTTGGGTATAGCTATGTCCTTGCTATCGAGGAGGGTGGAGTTTCGCTTGTTGTACAGCAACATATGCGTGATGAAATAGTTAGTCAGTGCCAAAAAAATCTGGAAGCGGGACATAAGGCATTGACAAAGGATGGAGGTTTCTTAGTTCAACACAGCGATCTTCCAAATTGCGAATTTGTCGTCGTTGGGAAATCAAAATCGACGTATAAAGTGTACGTTCAATCGTTACACGATATTTTTTGTGGACAATCGCTTACAGTTTTTTACAGTCGTTCTTATCGCGAGTGGTTTCTGGAGCGTTATGGATATAAGCTCGATCGCTTACAGTGGGGAACACTGAATCCGTTCCTGTGAGTCCCTGGTCACTTACTTGGCAGTGTTGATTACTAAATGGATAATGAAAGCCACATAGTATGTAGTGATGGTCACTTAGCAGTTAGCGATGGTCACTTAGAGGCTAGTGATGGTCACTTAGAGGCTAGTGATGGTCACTTAGAGGTTAGTGATGGTCACTTAGACGTTAGTGATGATCACTTAATGCATAGTATGTCAAGAGGAATAGTAATTAATATATATAATAATAGTAATAAATAATAATAATAATAATAATAATAATAATAATAATAATAATAATAATAATATAGTGTCTTCTCGGAATTCTCACTAGTTTCTGGTGGCTATGCAAGGAGAAGGCATAATGTTGCATTCTTTTTGCTTAGCCTTGACGCCGCTGCCGTGAACAATGTCATATTAATTCAGATGAGCGTGCGGTCACTTAGAGGTTAGTGATGGTCACTATGAAGCTAGTGATGGTCACTATGAAGTTAGTGATGGTCACTTTGAAGTTAGTGATGGTCACTTTGACGTTAGTGATGGTCACTTAGAGGTAAGTGATGGTCACTTAGAGGTTAATGCATAACATGTCAAGAGGAATAGTAATAATAATAGTAATAATATGTTTGGCAGGTTGGTGGTACCTCGGCGTTGGAAGTGGAATCGGAAATGCCACCTTGGGTTTGTACCAGCTGTGGCAACATGAATAGGTTTTGTGTCACTGTATGCGTTCATGAGGATTGTGGGAATTCTAATCCTCGGTTTCTTCCGCCCGCTCCTGCCTGGCGGGTGCGACTAACGCAACAGTTGAGGGGACCTTTACCTGTTAGGGACCTTGGTAGCGTAGGTGATGGGATCGGTGGGACCTTGACTAGTCAATCCCTTGCGACATGTTTCGCAGGGATCCCCAGGGATGAAAAAAAAGACATGTCTATTGGATATTGGGTGTGCATCGGGAGATGTGTTTCTTTTTGCCTTGAACGATGATTTGGCTGCAGTCGCTGGCATAGAGACCAGACATTTTGAGATAGCATTCCTTAGCAGGTATGAAAAATACAGCGTATTGTGGGCCGCACATGATAACTTGATAGGGGTTTGTTTAGATAAGAGCTGTTTCTGCTCAATAAGTTCATACAATCCATCTATCAACCGCGTTGTGTGGTCGAAGGAGTTGCCAGTTATTCGATTGGGTGTAGAAGCTCAAGCCGCTCGCGTTGGTTTAATACCACGTGCGTTGAACTGGAACAAGAACATAACAGTGTTCTTGTTCTGGAAAGGTTGGAAACCAGCCCATAAGCATAAAGTCCTGTTGAAAATAATCAAGGACGAGCGGGTAAAGTATATCATGGTTACTGATAGCTGTAAATCAAACAGCATGTCCCACGACCACAGAGATACTCTTGGAGCTTTGCTCTCGCAAGGGTTTTTCCTGAAATCATACAGAACTGGTGTTAAAGCAGCGGGAAGTGGACAGGTGTACGCGTTTCTGCTCATGGAACGCATTGCCAAGCAAGGTTGAGGCATAGCCAGTTATCAGGTAATAATAATAATAATAATGATAATAATAATAATACTACTGATAACAATAAAATTTGTGGCTGAATGCTAGTGATGATCACTACAATATTAGTGTTCATCACTAACGGATAAGTGATGGTTACTAAGCATGTAATGACGAGCAGTTAGTGATGTTCACTTAGAGGTTAGTGATGGTCACTTAGAGGTTAGTGATGGTCACTTAGAGGATAGTGATGGTCACTTAGAGGGTAGTGATGGTCACTTAGAAGTTAGTGATGATCACTTAATGCATAGCATGTCAAGATAAGTAGGATCTTTCTCTCTCTCTCTCTCTCTCTCTCTCTCTCTCTCTCTCTCTCTCTCTCTCTCTCCTTTTGTGTTATTTTCCCGTTTATGAAAACTCACATCTCACGGAACTAGAAATTGAGGGAGCATTGTATGATGAGCATTTGGAAATGACGGAGCAGGCTTTCAGAGAGCGACTAGAACAGTGGGCATTGAAGACAAAGATTTAGTGACAGGTGCTACATCTTATCACCCTGTATGTGCTTTACCAAATGCTTGCTGTGCTGCTAGTGCAGAAATACACCTTGCAGTCTGTACGGGGAGTCCACCCGGAGCTGCATATCGTGGTACAGCAGGCGGCGAGTTTGAATACGGGGATCCAGGACTGTGCGTTTACGGCTTCGAAGATGAGTTTGTCGGTGACGATCATGTGATTGTGCAGATATACCAGCGCAGCAAGTGGCTCATGCAGAACGGGCAAAAATTGAAGGGTGTTTGGCCTTTTAACCAAAAAGCCAAGGACAACGGCTTAAGTGGAGAAGTGGTTTATAGTTGGCCTGGCTGGGACACCCACACGAAGCCAAAATATTTAAAAATGACCAAACAACAGCTCCAAGATTTTGTACTGGCAGCATCTGCAACGGCAAGACCATGTGTAGTTAGTAATCCAAAGGAAAGAATGAAGACGGTCGCAACACAACGTGTCAAGCCCCCGAAGAGTGAAAGTAAAAAACCTAGTCATGTCTACGTTGACCTAGTAAATGACAAAGAAAATGATACAAACGTTCCAACAGTTCTAACAGGAACGAAACGAAGCGGTAAGCCAAGTACAAAGCGGGCAGAAATGATCGCCAGGGCAGGTTGACAGGTTGGTAGCACTTTCTTTGTCACTACGTATGTCAAGTAAAACATGACTAGGTTTTTTGCGTTAATTTCGGCTATCAGGAAGTCAGTAAGAATGTAGTAGTGATCATCACTAATAATGTAGTGGTGAGTACTATGACTGTAGTGACTGTCACTTAATTAATTATTGTGGCGATGGCTCACTACTACTGAAGTCACTGTTACCAGCCAAGTATAGTGATGAGCACTAAATAACTGTAGTTCCCATCACTTCCAAGAGTAGTGACGGGCACTACAGGTGTTTAGTGATCATCACTAACAACAGGTAGTGACAGCACTACATATTTAGTGATCATCACTAACAACAGTTAGTCATGAGCACTACATTGTGTAGTGCTCATCACTACCGGTGTAGTGCTCATCACTACATACTGTTAGTGATGATCACTATGCAACAGGTAGTGATGAGCACTACATTTATAGTGCTCATCACTACATACTGTTAGTGATGAGCACTATGCAACAGTTAGTGATGATCACTACATTTATATAGTGATCGTCACTAACAGTATGGTAGTGATGAGCACTACACTAGTAGTGATGAGCACTACATTTGTAGTGATCATCACTACATACTGTTAGTGATGATCACTATGCAATAGGTAGTGATGAGCACTACATTTGTATAGTGATCATCACTAACAGTATGTAGTGATCAGCACTACACTAGTAGTGATGAGCACTACATTTGTAGTGATCATCACTAACAGGATGTAGTGATGAGCACTACGGTGTAGTGACCATCACTACCTTTTGTTAGTGATGGGCACTACGAAAATGTAGTGATCATCACTACAAACTTTTTTGTTTGAACTAATTTTTTAAGTGATCAGCACTATCTTTTGTAGTGATCGGCACTACGTTTCGTCGATTTATAAAAATTTTTACCGTTAAGTGACGAGCACTCAATTCATAAGTGATGGGCACTACTTTTGTAGTGACGATCACTAGAGACACAGGCGAAGATACATTCAAAAACTGTTGCTAGTGATGGTCACTACTTTTTTAGTGATCATCACTAGCTTTTTACTGATGCATAATTCAAAAATTGTAGTGATCATCACTACTTATTTTTAGTGACCATCACTATTTTTTTTTATTTTTTCAAAAATCGAGTTCTAGCAGTGCTTGCTAGTGACGGTCACTAAATATGTAGTGATGGGCACTAACTTTTTAGTGATCATCACTTAATAAGTGATCATCACTAAAATCACTACGTTTTGCACAGCAGTCGACCGTTACATCCGGAAACACTTCCATTTTGAGGTAGTGATCATCACTACGTCGTTTAGTGATGAGGGAGAATCTAGGGGATGCAGTAGTGATATCACTACATTTGTTGAATTGAGGACCATGGAGGCGTAGTGATGATCACTACCTCAAAATTTTCCTTATTGTAGTGATGATCACTACGTTTTTTTTAGTGATGTATCACTAACTTTTTGTAGTGATCATCACTACAAAAAGTTAGTGATGGTATTCCGTACTTGTAGTGTTCTTTTCTTTCTTTCTTTTCTTTCTTTCTTTCTTTCTTTTCTTTCTTTCTTTCTTTCTTTCTTTTCTTTCTTTCTTTCTTTCTTTTCTTTCTTTCTTTTCTTTTCTTTCTTTCTTTCTTTTCTTTTCTTTCTTTCTTTTCTTTTCTTTCTTTTCTTTCTTTCTTTTCTTTTCTTTCTTTTTTCTTTTCTTTCTTTCTTTTTCTTCCTTTCTTTTCTTTCTTCTTTCTCCTTTCTTTCTTTCTTTTTCTTTCTTTCTCTTAAGCTTTAATTTTTTCTGTCCTCATCTTTCTTTCTTTTTTTTCTTTCCTTCTTCCTTCTTTTTTTTTTCTGCTGAGTCCTCTTTCTTCACTTTTAAGAAAAAGATGAAAGAAAGAAAGGAGAAGGAGAGAAACAAGCAAACAAAGAAAGAAAGAAATAAGCAAACAAACAAGTTTTATTTGAACAAACAAAAGAAAATAATTGAAAATCATTATAATTATTGAGGTGGCAGCCCTGAAGCCAGGTGAAAGTGATATCGATTTGCTATGGCAACCACACACCAAGTCATCAATTTTTAAATAGAAGGAAAGAAGGACAAGAAAGAGCGTGCCGTAGGCAGCACGTTTTCTCGTTGGAATAGAACGGAGGTGGACCTCGGGGCTTGACTTGAGGAAAAGCGGCAAAGGAGAGTCAGCTGAAAAAGCGAGGCTCAATTGATATAGTTGAAAAGCGCCAATCCAGCATCCGTAATCTACGACAAATTCTCTTCAACCACATGTTGGTTATCCTGTCCGCGGTGCCACCAGTGGTGGGCTTTTTCCACCCTAGTCGGTCAGAAAACCGGGTTAAAGAGCCAGAACCCCCGGCTCTTATCGACGCAGGTTACTGTATGCGAAAGAAGTGACAACATGGAGGCGGCTTTGGCAGCCTCGCGTGAGGGCAAGCACCATGTCCTCACTGCTTTTGTGGTCTGTTATATTTCCTTCTTTTTTTTTTCCCCACTTAGAATTTTAATCATTACTGTGTTGAACTTGTAGAAAACTTAAACTCAATAATAAAATGAGACAGAGTAGAAAGGAGAGCAAACAGAGATAAAATATAGGCTAATCAAAACAAAAGCAATAGCAAAGAAAACAAACAGACGCAGGCAAAACAAGCAAAGAGCAGGAGGAGACATATGAGGAAAGGATGAAACATGCGAAGGCTCAAATAGTAGAAGATCGATATATCGCAGGTAAGAAGCTGGCCATATAATGGTCTAAATGCCCGAAGCGTTTAGTTGCCCGGATCCTTGACCCCCCCCCCCCCCCCCCCCCCCCCCCCCCCCCCCCCCCCCCCCCCCCCCCCCCCCCCCCCCCCCCCCCCCCTCAAGTGTTTATGAGGACTTATGCACGTAAGGCTCATACAAGGAAGAAGAGCTTAGCACGCCTCGGGCATGTAGCCCATTGAATACGGACCACATACCCGAGACATACTAATCTCACTACCATTGCAGGCCAAAACATGCCTCCCTCCCCCCACAAAGGCCCCCGCACACACAACCATATGTGCAAAATAAATGTAAGACAACCACATACATACAACGTTAACATACATACATATACCAAGTATCTTCATATATATGCACATACACATATACATATATAATGCACATAAATACATGTACACGTACATACACACATAGCATTTTTAACATGCATATGTACATACATACATACATACATACATACGTACATACATGTAAACATACATACAAAGATACACACATACATACATACATGCATATATACATACATACAAATATACATTCATACTTATGCAACATACATACATACATACATGCATATATACATACATACAAATACATTCATACTTATGCATTGTAACATATATATACTTTTTTTTTTTTTTTTTTTTTTTTTTTTTTTTTTTTTTTTTTCAGTCACTTGGAATCTTTAATGATTGTGATTAAATACATAATAATATAAATAGGTAGAATACGAGCTCGAGATAAGATCAAATATATATATATATATATTAAAATTAATATATAAAGGAAGCTTAAGAAATGAAATAAGCAGGCAAAAACAGGCAACCGCAAGAATACGATGAGGAAAAATGAGGAAAGGAAGAGATGCCAAGGCATACATATAGTAAAGTGAGATTTTTTTTTTTTCACTCCCTTTGTATTGCCTTATGCCTTCCAGTTTCGCTTGAAGTTTCTTTCACTTCTTGTTTGTGTTCATTCTGAAATAGTGTGTTGCGCATGGCATGGGTATCTGCTCTGAACAGGCCAAACATGAAGACAAGTCACTCGATTTTTCAAAGCAAAATCTGGGAGATTCCGGTTGTTGTGCAGTCGCCAAGGGACTAGAGGTCAGGCAGACATAAAACATTACATCTGCATCTCAGGACTACAGCTATTTTGAGACAGCGGTGCCGGGCGAAATGTTGGTGTTTGGTACAGGTGAATAAGTGTGTCTGTGTGTGCGCGTGTCTTCTTTTAGCTTCTCGTCTCTCTCTTCCTCATTCCTTCTCTCTTCCTCATTCCTTCTCTCTTCTCTGTTTTTCTTCTCACCCCCCCCCCCCCCCCTTCTCTCTCTCTCGTCTCTCTCACTGCCACCCACCCACCTACCCAAACAACACAACATTCATACACACATTTACATACACGCATACATTAATATGCTCTTAGGCACTATTCACACACAAGATGTCTACCTACTCACACATGCATCACTTTAATGCTACCAGCATTCAAGTGATGTACCTGAGTATTCTATTTCTCTCTCTCTCTCTCTCTCTCTCTTTCTTTCTTTCTTTCTCTCTCTATCCTCTCTTTATCTCTCTCTCTCTGATATACTTCAAGAGACTGTTCGATGGAAGCAGCGCCTTCAGCGCCAATTTTGTTGTTCTGCAAATCGAGCTTGACAAGGGTGTTGACTAGTTGTCATATATAAGCATATGCTACAATACTACGGCGTATACAGCATTGAATGTGTACCTGTATATTGTATTTCTCTCTCTCTCTCTCTCTCTCTCTCTCTCTCTCTCTCTCTCTCTCTTATCTCTAGCTTTCTCTCACACACCGCACACTCATGCTCTCTCTCTCTCTTTCTCTCTTTCTCTCTCTCTTTCTCTCTTTCTCTTTCTCTTTCTCTCTCTCTCTCTCTTTCTCTCTCTCTTTCTCTCTCTCTCTCTCTCTCTCTCTCTCTCTCTCTTTCTCTCTCTCTCTTTCTCTCTGTTGATCTATGATTTAGTTTTCATTTGTAAGCAGATGCAGATGTTGCAATAGTACCTGGACGCGGGGTAGCAGAAAATTTATCCTGGCTTGTTTTAGGAGAACACCAGTATATTATATCTTTGGTTGCACAACAACGCCATCGGACCAGAAGGAGCGAAGCACATCGCAAAAGCACTGCAGGTACGTGAAGAGCTTCTCCAATTGCTTGTGTGCCGTCATCATCAATTCTATTCAACCGTAGACTCAGCTCCCTAAGACTTTTGGTTTACCTATGAAGCCCAATGCATTAATACATGTGTTGCTACCCCGCACGCTGGGTAGCATCATATATTTCTTTGTGGTGTGCTGATAATTAGGTCAATAAAACGCTTCAAACGCTAGACATTGGATGGAACGACTTTGGAGCTCAAGGCGCAGAGCATATCGCGGAAGCGCTCAAGGTCAGACCTCCAACTCTTGCCGATAGCCATTGCTTCAGCATGGCCGATATTCTTGTTCCAGAAGGAGAGTTGAGTGACGCTTGAATCGCCCTGCATTCAAACACCAGCATATTTAATTTATCCAGAACATGGTTAGGTGAACACCAGCTTAGCGTCTCTGGCGTTGGATGGCATGGAAATCGGACCAGAAGGAGTGAAGCACATCGCAAAAGCACTACAGGTACCTTAATAGCTCCTCCAATTGCATGTGCACCGTTATCACTGATTGCATTGCTCGTAGATTCAGCTCCCTGAGAAAATAGTTTAGCCCAATACATTCATACATGTGTCGCTACGCGGCCGCGCGGTAGCATGCAAAAAAATAGCAGCATATCACTGCGTAAATCGCACTAGCATGTCTCAAAAACTGATGCTATGCATTTCATCCCAGACGCGAACTCCTCCCCCCCCCCCCCCCCCCCCCCCCACATACATACATACATACATACATATGTACATACATACATATGTACATACATACATATGTACTTACATACATACATACATACATACATACATACATGCATACCTTACATACATACACACACACACACACACACACAGACACACACACACACACACATACATACATACAACCCTACCTAAAATGCAGCCTGAAGACCTAAACCTGATAGATCATACTGTACATGTTGAGAGTGCCACACAAAGACCGTTACAAGCCAGGCAAGCTATGGCTGCAGTATTCAAAGCTGTGTGTGGTGTCGGCTGCTGTGTGGTGTTGGCTTATGCGTGGTGCAGATCAACTTCTCTCTTCGCGGTCTATCAATGGACGACGATGTGACAGGACAATTCGCATACTTTGATGTAACACGAAAACAAAACAAAACATTTAAAATAAAATAGATAAAATAAGAGAGAGAGGTGGTGTGTGTGTGTGGGGGGGGGGGGGAAGAAGGGATCTACGTAGAAAAAAGAAAATATAGATCAAAATAATTACATGTAGTTAGGTAAATACCCACATTTCACTGAACAAAAAGGTGGGGCAGAGTAAGGTCGAGAGAGAGAGAGAGAGAGAGAGAGAGAGAGAGAGAGAGGTGGCTGCATGATCAAGTTTGAGTGTGTCGATGTGTTTCTTCTGTTTCTTGGGTTGATTGCCAATTTTTTCATTTTCCTTCTTCTATTATCTCTCCACAATTTGTTCTCTTTTGCCTGACTCAGATGAACCAGCTGTACGCCAAGGTTATTCAGCAAAGCAACTTTCAAGCCCTCGGGTTGCAGATAATCACTGAGTTTTTTCTGGCCGCGAAGGCAGATTCCCCGGAAAAGATCACCGCATTCGTTTCCATGCCGGAAATCAAGACAGCTGAAAACAACCCAAGACCACGCCATCATAGCTGGTTATGCACGCCGGACCTCGTTTTGCAAAATGCCGCTCGTGGTACCTTAGACAATATGATATAATATGCTTGTATGTATGCATGTATGTATGTCTATATGCATGTAAAAATACACGTTTATTTATTACGCACAATTAATTATTTGTGTGGTACATGCACATGAGTGTGTGTATGCATGTGTAGGTATGTATCATGTATTTATTCATATTTAGGTGATGTAAAATGTATAGTGTGTGTATTTGTATATTTTATGTATATTGCATCTATGTATCTATACATCTAATTTCCGTTTGCGTCTATGGCTGTCATAACGTTTGTTAATCAAAGACATCTTGGCTTCAGTGCTGAAATGTTATGCAGTTGTCTGTGATTCTGTAGTTGGCCTTCTGAATGCATGCCAAGTGCTCACCAGTTCCAAAAACTTTGCTTTTGATAAGCCAGCAGCAAGGAAGGCAGGTGAGACACCTGTGCCTTAGCCACCACCAATCTTGCTATTTCTTGTGTCATTGCAGGAGAAGGCTCTAGTGACGCGGCGACTCAAGAATTTTTCAGGGTGTACGGCTTAGATTTGTATCTGGGCCGATACCTTCGCGCACGAGAACCAGCCTGTACTGCATGTGTCGATTGCTGCGTCGCTTGATTTGTATCCTAGCTTGTTTTCTTACCATGCGAGAATTTGTAGGACGTAATCAGTCCATCTGTATGTTGATTCCTTCTCACCTGCTTCTTCTATGGATGGTCAGATGAGTCCGCCACCTGTTCTGTATGGATGGCGGAAGACATGGAAGCCAAGAACGAACAAGAGAAGAAAGTACTACGCACGCCATGGCATCTCTTGCTCACACACAGTGAAGATGCACAAGTTATCGCTGTACATGGATGAAGTTGTCAAGACAATGCTGCCTTCGCGCACTTTGGTGTTTATAACGTACAATATATGTAAGATTATGTATGCGAAGTTATCAAGGTAACAAAGGTAACTTCTCGGGTGTTAGGTGCTAGTAACGCAGGCGAGCTGTCTACAAGCTCATATATGGGAAGCTGTCTAGGAGAGAGAGAGAGGGGGGGGGGGGGGCTGGGTGTGTGCGGGGGGGGGGGGGGGGGGGGGGGGGGGTGGCACGCTTGCAGACAGATTGCGTGAAGAGAATCAGCTGTGTGTGAAGCTGGATTATAGTGCGTGTTGCGTGGACAGGTGGCTCTCAAGCTCATAACCGGGGCGGGCGCCCGTGACAACTTTGAGCGGGAGGTGGACGGACCTTACCTTCGCTTCACATAAGAGAAAGACGTGTCGCATAACTAGAAATCATGCTTGCCAAAT
>WBZZ01000476.1:0-20754 GCA_019918135.1 Paulinella micropora
TTTCAACTACTTGGTATGAAGTACAACCCAAAAAAAGCAAAATACTTGGATGCCTACAAAGGTGATAAGATGTCGTGCCACTTTTCATATGATAACGGCTTTGTATTTGCTAACTGCGACACACAAAAAGAATTTTGGAAATTCGTTGAAACCATTATTGAAAAAGATTACCCCGACCTCTGCTTTACCTTTGAACGAACCGACAAAAAATTGAACTGCGAACCATTCTTGATATCTCCGTGTATAACAAGAACAGAGCGTTTCGTACTATTTACTCTCATAAAGATGGCAGCGATCGTGTATTACTCCCATACTCTTATACGCCAAAAACCAATACATTGAAACAATTACAAAACATTGAAATTGATGATTACTTAATCATGCGACCCGACGAAACCTCATATTACGATACTAAATTGCCCGAATACACGTCTCTGCGACTAGATCAACATATTACCATTGCCGACGTTGAACAAATCATACTTGAAAAAGTGCCTAATGTGGAGATAAAAGAAATAAAGCAGAGAATGTTGGTTTTAAAAACAAAAGGAGTAAGAAAATGTATCATAAATGGCGAAGAGAACCAAAGCGACAACTGCTACGTTGTGTGGAAACGCGATGGACTATATTTTTACTGCCACGATACGGGTTGTGAAGGTAAAGGTGTGCAAATCCCCGTAGTTGCTCACGATATCAAAGGATTTGCCGTCCCCTCCGACACGTTGGCCGATGTAAAATCATTTACTCCAGAAGAAGAGAAAAACGAAGCATTCTTTCAGCATATCTTAAACAGATGGTGTGGTGGAATCAAAAAATATATAAAAATGTGTTGGATATGTTTGCTAGTATCTACCAAAAGCCGTGGGAGAAACTACATTTATCTTTGGTATTGACGAGCACAGAACGAGCAGGTAAGGGTATTATTCTTGAAATATTTTAAGATATTATTGGCGCGGATTACTACTTTCAACCCTCCGATGTGAAAGAAGTATTAGGAGACTTCAACGCCCAATTGGCGCGGGCTATAATCGTATATATGGACGAAATGGTCTGGGGTGGTGATAAAGAACGAGCGGGCACTATTAAGAAACTTGTATCCGAAAACAATCTTACTCTCAAACAAAAATATTTACCAAATCTCACATGAGAAAATATCTTCTTCTTGGTGCTTGCTTCTAACGAAGAATGGGTAGTCTGCGCAGGAATAACAGAGCAACGATGGCTAGTATTAGAAGTATCGGACGAATTGGCACTAATGAACGAAAATGAAAAAAGAAAAGTGATCGCGGATATCCGAGCAATTGATAGACAGCGACTGGCGAAGTTTCTATCTGAGCGCGATCTCAGCGCTTTCAATGATCGCGAGACGATATTGACAGACGGGCTACGACAGCAAAAACTAAAAACCTTATCTAAAATAAGAAAGAGGTGGTTAGATTGCTTGAATTAATTGCAATTCAATTTGGAAGCGAAATTTCAAAAGAAGAAATATATAATGCGTATAAATCAAATATTAATGACCCTAATACTTCGTACAGACATCAGATAAGCACAAATTTATTTTTCGCTGATCTGTCGCACAGACATCAGACGAAAACAAACACTCCTACTCATCCTCAAACAAAAAAACTTACAAACAAGCAATCAATTTGTCACAAGCTGGCATAACCTTTAGCCCTTGTGCACATTTGGCTTCTGTGTGCTCTTCTACAAGACACCAGACCACACCTACTCCACTCCCTCTTGCTGCTTGCATAAAGCCAAGTAGGACAAGTGCGAAACAAACATCAGACAAACACACAGACAGAGGAAAAACGAGCAAAGCACTCCCACTCTCTGTTCTGAACCATTTTCCTTGCATTTTCTCTGCAGAAACCAGAGGAGATTACACTGGCATCTCTCACACAAGAGCAAAACAAATATCGAAGCACTGTCCGACGACAGACTGACTTCTACAAAACAGCTCTTTTGACCAAACTATCGTCATCTCTGTGTAGGGCCTGACGCCCCATAACTATTTCAACAGAGAAAAGGAAGAAGGAGAAGAAGGTTGCATAGAGTGATAAGAATAACAGAGGAAAAAAAAAGAAAAAAAAAGCAGACGTGACTCTCATAACATAAGATAGAAGACGAGAATGAGCAGGCTGGTGTGACACCAACTGATTATGGTCCTAGTGAGGGAGGAGAGGAGCAGGAGACTCAGTACTCAGAAGAGAGGGGGGATAGAGATGGAGAGGAGAGAGAGGAGTATACGTATACAGCCGATGTAGAGTCGACAGGGGGGGGGGGGGTAATGCACAAGAAGCGAGTGCAGGTCAGACTGGAGGCTCTCCACTGACAGAGGCAGAGAGAGAGATGGAGGATGTTGGCCAGAATATCCCAAATACATGGGAACAGTTGGCTACATATGATGATGAAGAGTCCTTCTTCCTTAACTACCCAACCTATTATAAAACACACATCTACATTCCTTACGAGAAAAGGAATAGACCAGGACAAGGTCAAACAACCTCCTGATCGAAATTCCCGGCCTTGCGAAGCCTCTCTTCAACAAAGTGAGGTTTGAGCACGAAAGAGTGCCATTGCAGGATATCAAGTATGGCGACACTCTTACACTGTGCGACATATACGACATATCTGCAACACTCTACGCTGCTGTGCTCGTTGCGGAATTTTATGAACGCACAAACATACAGTGGAAAAATAAACTCACAACTGCAGCATGGCTGTCTGTCTGTGGTGTCCCCACTGATATCAAGAATCTAGAAAGAAAGTTCGAAGGTAGAAACCAAAGTGGCATTGAGTTTGCCCTTGAGGCTTTTGTAACTGCCTTCACACGGGCTTACAACGAAATGTACAAAGCACTGAAAGACAACACAAGGCAACATCCTGTTTACGAGGAGGTTGACCAGTCTTGTCAGGTGCTTGAACGCCTCACACAACTCCATAAGGGCCTCTTTGAGGGGAAGGAGCAAAAACCAACATGGAAACAATGGGCCCACACGAAGAATCACACTCTCATTAAAGGCCCTCTCACAACAATCCCAAATAATAACAGAGCTGATAAGTCTTCCATGAGAGAAAAGGCACACTTCCTCTCTAGTGCCACAGGGCTTGCACAGTTCGCGACTCATCTAGCACAGTTCGTGACTCATCTAGCACGACAGGTGAAAGAAGAAGAGACGAGACAGAAAGAGGAGAAGGAGCAGAAGGAGAAGATAGCTGTGGCAATGTAGCACGGGTGGCTCCACAGCCAACGGCTCCACCTAGCACATCTAACCCAGCTCCCAAGAAAGCAGGAGGAGGACCCACAGGAGGAGGACCCCAAGGGGGAGGGACAGTAATTAACTTGACTGACTCCCAGAAGAAAAAGCAGGCGCTGCAGGCAGCCCTAGCTAAAATCAAAATTGGGGGAGGGGGCCTTAAGCTCTATGCTATCACTGCCAATGAGGCTGACACAGAGAAGACCCTCATGACTAAGTTCAATGAGATGGACAGATGCTTCCAGCAAAACCAGTGTGAGGTGGAGCAGGAGTATGAAGTCCTAGAACATCTCTGTGATCGATCCCTCCTTGAAGCTGGTTTTGATCGTATAACTTACGAGAAGTACAGAGGAGAGGAGGAGCTAGCAAGGAAAGGTGGACATGCAGAGATGAGTTGTACTCTGGCCATTGCTGCCCTCATTCGATACTTTAAGGCAAGTGGATACCAACACTTGTGCACTGGCACATTGATTGGGTTTGAAATTTTCGACTTAGTATCGGAGCAGTTGCAGTCTGTCACTCAGCTTGCATCTGTCTTAACAAATGTGGGCACCCAGTACACTCTCTTTTATAACCACAAAGCCATACTCCTATATTTCCTCAGTGCTTTGCACGTCTACAATAAAAATAAGCTCACACTGCTCATGCAAGACTGCAAAACCTTCGGCAAGGTAAAGCACTTGAACTTTTTGGAGATGAGCGTCTTTGAGGCCACGACTAAGGCCGTGAGCCCAAAAATGTTGTGGACCGAAGTAATGACCGCTTCTCAGAGGCTCGACAGCCAGACAGCATCCTTGATCGGTTCTGCATCGGCTTCTGCTCAACCGCAAGCCGCACATACGCAACGATCTCTAGGAAAGCGACCAAGAGAGAACAGTCGTGAAGCTAACACACCTTGTATTCGTTGGTGGGCACGGGCACAATGCTTCAAACACACAAATAAGAAATGCCCGTACAACCACGATGTCGAGGACACCCGCATCCGAAACACACTCCTCAAGAACGTACGGTCGGACGAAACCAACACCGTCGCCGTTCTGCGCCGACTGCGCAAGGATCAGGGGTGGAAATTACAGGATGTCGCGGACCATGACCACGAACTAGCTGACGCGATCAATTCTCTTTTCGCTAGAGATGATCAGAAGACGGCAGCGATAGAAGCCGCAAGTAGAGGAAGAGGTGGAACACGAGGAAGAGGAGGAGGGAGAGGAATCAATCGAGGAGGAGGAGCCCCTTTCGCACGAGGCACATACACTCGCGGGGGGGAGAGAGGATTTGTGAGAAGAGGAGGAGGAAGAGGTGTATTTCAAGGTAGAGGAGGAGGAAGATGGGTTGGCCGAGGTGGATACGGCAGCGCAGAGCGCCCGTACCACAGAGATGGGGGCTGGGCAGACGGCTCGAGCTCAAGCTCGAGTTCCTCAGCACCACAGGCCTATGCGACATCAGGCGCAACCACTACCAACACTGATGCCGACTCAGGTAACAGATTTGAGGTAGTCCAATGACTAGAGAAGGAGGGAGAAAACAGAACAACATGCATTGCACGATACACCGTTGTGCAGGTCCCAACCAAGGGTACCAGTGAGTCTAAGAGCCCACAGCAGGCCACAGACCAACTCAAAGGTAGTACAATACCAGTACACCCATCACGACAACAAACAGTGCATGCTGCTAATAGGCAGGCGAGTAAAGCGCTGGCAAAGAGAAAGCAGGCGGGCCTGTCGCAGCCACAGCCGAAGAAAGTAAGAATAGAACCGGCAGTTAATCTTATCAACTTGCCGAGACAGACAATAGACAAGGAGGATGGAGGACATCAACCTCTCCTCACGGTCTCAAACAGAGAAAGCAAGGACAATCATCCTTCGCCTGTGATCAATACCCAAAAAGACATTACAAAAACGGCGGAAAGGGAGGAGGAGGCGAACCTCGAGAAAATGATACAGATTTTAGAACACAAGCTCCTTGTATTGGCCTTAAAAAGTCACCGGCCAGACGCTTTATGCTATACGAACCTTTTTTGTGAAACATTAAATACCTTTATAAACGTTGGTAATGATACTATGGCGAATATTAATATTGTCGGCCGGAAATTTACTACGAAACACCATGCGTGGTTAGAAACTAATATGGAAAAATCATCTGGCACTTTGAAAGGAGTTAGTAGTCGGACGGATATAACGGGCATCATCACTTTAAATTTTAAATTGAAATCCGGACGAGTATATCGAGTGGACTTATACGTTGTCCCCGAATACCACGGATCTGTTCTTTGTCGTACGACCAACTGGCGACAATGAACGTAGTGATTGATTGCGCCGCCAAAAGAGTCATATACGGCGTAGAGCCAGGAGAAGAATATACTGTCGACTCTCTCCATGCTATTGACTCATACGAGGCCCTACACCTAGGGGTAGCATCGGAAGGGAAACAGGTGGCCATTACACACGCATATGAGGCATATATGCCAACGGACGCGGTGTCTAAAGATGGTTCAAACCTGTCAGACAAGAGAGAGGCGGAGGTCTATACGGCTACAGTCTCTACACAATGGGATAAAAAGTCGATAGACGATCTCATTGAAAAGAGGAAAGAGGAGATTATATGCATGGGGAAAAGGTGCCCATCGTTGGCGAGATTTGAAAAAGGAGCAGGGGCCGATGTATATATTACCAACGGGTATTGCTTTCACGTAAAGGTGGAAGAGAAGGACAGACAGGAGTTTATACCGAGGAGAAGGGGACGACTCCCTGATATCCCGGCAGAAGATGTTAAAAGCTTTATTACCGAATTCTGAGGTGACGAGCCTACGTGGCCGCGCTCACTGACAGAAGTGAAAAAGTGCCTGCGCACTCTTTTTGAAAATAATAAACCATATGCGGTCATACTCCCGTACAATGAGAAGGCGATATGGGCGCAGGAGATACGGGACCGGCTTATTGATCATCCGATACCGGTGCCCTCACGGAAGCAACACTTAGTGGTGGCTTGTCGTCTCGGGACTCGTGAGCAGAGCAGTGCATACAAGCGGAAGCTCAGAGACCAGGACAAGTTGAAATTGATTCCTCAGCATTCACATGCTTCGATGGTTTCTACACCCGAAAAGCTCCGTTGCAATATGCGAGATTAATAGATATGTTGGTAGGTCTGGCGGAGGACGACGAGCCAGACACTGCCACATATGAAAAAACGGGAATGGACGATATATCAGAAGAAGAGTTGGGCTTGGAGGAGGACAGAGCACCCCTCAAGCATCACAAGAGAATGTCAGAGGAGGAGTTTAAGGCGGCGATAGACGAGAAATTGGCAGAAGGAGCAGGTACGGAGAAGGAGAAAGAGGTTTTGAAAGAGAGATTGAAGGCGAACAAAATGATTTTTGACCCCCCTCAAGCGGGAGGTGTCAAGCCGGAAGACTTCACCGCGGTTATTTGTAAAATACCAGGTGCTGAGCCTTCACCGGCGCCACGACGGGCAAATCTGAGTATACATGAAGCAAAGATCGCAGAAGAAAAAGCACGGCAGTTACTCGATGAGGATTTCATTGAGAGATCGACATCTCCAATAGTTTCCCAACCGAGACTGGTGCCTAAACCGGGAGGAGAATGGCGCTTAACGGTTAACTATGCCCGCGTCAATAAAGTTTTAGAGGAGGAACGAAATCCATTACCTACTCTTGAAGAAGGAAGGCGAGTATTGCGGAACGCCAAGCTATACTCAGTCATTGATCTGAAGAATGGCTTCTGGCAAATTCCACTGAATGAAAAGTCCAGATGGCTGACTGCATTTGTAGTAGGAATGGAGATATATCAGTGGAAAGTACTTCCGATGGGACTCAAACAGGCCCCGGGACTCTTTCAGAAAGCGATGCAAAGCATGCTGAGTAGCAAATATGATGACCAGACAAGGAGAAGAGGACAGAAGGCGGGAGAGTACGCATTTTGTTACATCGATGACATTATCGTGTACTCCAATACGATGGAAGAGCACATCGACCATCTAACAGACATTTTCAGGCGTATCAAACTATTTGGCCTGACATGTAATTTGAAGAAATGTCAACTCGCAAAGACAAGCGTGACATATTTGGGGTACGAAATCTCTTACAATAGAGTCTCGATATCCAAAGAGAAGAGGGAGGAGATCATGAGCCGGCAGAGGCCGAAGAATCGCACAGAGCTGCACTCATTTCTTGCGATGGCGCAATATTACAGCCAGTTCATACCCAATTGGGGTGCAACTCGGGCTAAGTTGGAGAGAATGATCGACTTCGGTGATTTTGAGAAGTGGGATGATGAAGCCTGCAACACGCTCAAAGATCTCATCTACAAAGATCCGAAGGATGGCGGACTCGTGCTGATGATGCCCGACCTTTCGAAGCAATTCGACGTACTAGTCGACACAGACGCATCAAAGTTCGCGATCGGCGCAGTCTTACAACAGGAAGATGAGGAGAAAAAGTTGCGCCCGATCATGTTTATAAGTAGAAAGTTGTGCTCGGCGGAGCGAAACTATTGTACGAGACAGAGAGAGGCACTGGCGGTGGTCTGGGCCCTCAAACGGTTGAGAGAGTATTTATGGGGTGGACCTCAGTTTATAGTAAGGACTGATCACCAGAATTTACTATGGCTGATGAATCATGAACAGACTGGCCGTCTAGCGAGATGGCAGGCATTCTTGTCATGTTTCAATTTTACAATGGTCCATCTACCCGGCAAGCGAAATGTTGTCGCTGACAGCCTCTCCAGGCTAGAGTTTCACTCAGAAGTGGCAGCTCTCGTATCATCAGCAGAAATGGAGGATCTATCCCCAGACTGCACATACGAAGTGCATCATATCGAGTCGATGCAGATGGCGAGAGGGGTCCGATATAACCGATCGGGTCTACGTCATAGCCCGCAAGGTCCGGATCATGGGATATGTTGTACAGCACATGTCCTCGAGGATGCTGAGTGGTCCTATGAAGCATATGAGAATATGAAGGCGGAGATAAAACAAGAAGAGATTAAGCAAGAAGCATATGCGGAACCCCCGCAGGAGAACAAGGAGGAGTTAGACAAAAACCCTGAGAGGATAGGAGTGCAGCTAGAGGATGGGACTATCCACATAGCCTCACCCACTGCATGGAGACAGCAACAGACTCTCGATCCGGAGTTCAAAGAGCTAATACAGCTATACAAGAACCCGAACGAGCTGAAAATGACGAAGGAGATTAAGGAGCAACAGAAGGAGATGGGGTGGAGAGACGGTCTCTTGTGGTACAAAGGCCAACACGGGCGCTATGCATCACAACCAGACAAATGGACTCTCTGGGTTCCTGAGAAACTCAGACACATCATTTTTGTCGCTGCTCATAACTGCCCACTACTGGCGCACCCGGGCCGACAAAGAACGCATATGTTCATTTCGAGACGATTCTGGTAGAAGAAGATGAAGGAGAATATTGATGAACAGGTCAATGCATGCATCCCATGCAAGACATCCAAAACACCATTGAAGGCGAATTTTGGCCTGATCGGGACTTTTCCTTTACACGTAGGAATGTTCGAGTTCTTACACACTGATCATGTAGGACCTTTCCCGGTCACGACGGAAGGTTACAGATACCTTCTAACGGCCATAGACAGAGCCACCAACTATGTATGGGTGGTCCCAGTCAAAGACGTTACGGGAGAAACAACAGCCGAGGCGTTGATTGACAGGATCATCTCACAGATTGGGGTGCCGAGAAAAATATGCTCAGATCGAGGCTCTGACTTTAATAATGAAGTCATCGACAAGCTATCTGCATATTACGGCATGAAATGGCAATATGTCACCGCCTATAACCCCAGAGCGAACGGCAAGATAGAGCGGGTGCATAGACCCCTCAAGGCCGCGCTGAAGATGTATTGTATGAAGAAGGAGAACCAAAAGGCATGGGTGGAGGCAGCATCCTCGTTTGCCTTTGCTATGAATTGCCTACCCTCTACAGCGTTAGGTGGTTCAAAAGGTTCCGTCTCGCCATACCAATTGGTATATGGGCGTGAGCCCGCCATCCCAGCCTCACTGCTGCACCCAAAAGATTCATGGGCAGATCAGGATGAGCTGTTTGGGGTGAGACTTCGGGCGAAGATGCAGGCGGAGCAAATAGTACAGGCGAATAGGGAGGCGGAGCGCAGGAAGACTGATGCTGAAAGTGTCAGGCAGGCACACCTGGATCAAGTCAGATTTCAGGTCGGGGATATTGTACTACTGTATCATCCTCAGGTTCCTCAGGGAGTCAGCTCGAAGCTGTTCATCCACTGGAAAGGACCATACCAGATCATGGAACAGATGGGGCCTTTGAATTATAAAATCAGGGGCAGAGGAAAAGTTCAAATAGTCAATGTACGAAGGCTGATTAAGTATGATCCCTTCCTACTTGAAGATGAGTCCGTTGATCAAGCACTCAAACGGATGGAGGCTGACTTTAAAGAGGTCCCACCAATCCGTCAGGAGGATATCTCGGAACGGGATGCCTACAGGGCACCAATTGCGGAGAAGGAGGAGGCTGAGCTGGAGAACAAGCGGGCCACCGACCGCAAAAGTGCGGGGACTCAGACCCGCAAAAGGGTGGAGTCGAACGTGCCGGAAGGAAAGTTCACGGAGGCGCAAATAAGGAGAGCGCAAAATGACCTTATCTACGACCGACCGAGAAAGGCGATAAGGACGGCACGTTCGCAAGGAGTCCATCAAGAGGGGAGCGATGACGGAGATCAAGACCCTCGCGCGGGCAATGACACTCGTTCACCCCAGTTGGAAAGAAGGAGATGCGATTGGACATATTTCATGGGCCAAAGACGCTTTTTACTTAGTGAGGCCTGCGGCTTAACACGTAGCCGATGACACGCTCTCAGATTTATATCTCATGAGAGTCATGGCAGTACCTCACAAACGCCATACGCGATCGAATCGAATTATGACTGCGGCACAAATAATACAACCAGTCTTACATTTCTGGAGGAGTCTGGATCCAGTGGAAGATCCTAAAGTAAGACAATACCTTCCAGTATATAAAGACGCCAAGAAACTTGAGACATGGGATGATACCATATCTCCCACAGATAAAGATCATACCGCGTGGACCATACAAGCACTACCACGAGGGGTGCTGGACATTCCTTTTGAGTTGGCACAAGGCGCAATCCCTCACAAAATTTGGGACGTCCTCGAACAGTCTACCTTAGACTTAACTTTGGTTGGAGGTCCTCCACCAGGTAAAGGAGTCCGCGCGCGTAAACGGCGTCTATAGTAAGTATTTTTTTCTCTAGAAGTATTGTGGACCTGATCGATTGCGAACATAGCATTGATTCAATATCGTCCCGACAACCTTACTTAGATATTAAAGCTACTACAGCATTCATTATTCTAGAGATTAACAAGACACAGCTGAAAAAAAAATAGGCATTCTATTCTCTTGCTTCGGCAGAGACAGACGAGACGGCCACGAAACAGCACCGTTATTGTTCGCTATTTGAGTGAGCGATGGTGTTTCCTGGATACGACCCGCATTAGCACCAGAATGATGATCTCATTAAAGACTCTACAGTCTAATCAAGAACTGATATATTTTAATAACATGAACTGCTATACCGGATTCCATCGATCTCTACTTGTATCGCATATCGCAAGGTTAGGGCGCACTCAACCCAACTTCGGATATAGTCGTCAGACTTGATCACCTGACACTATATTAAATGATACAGATTTATACAAGGGTATGTCTTCACAAAAAGTAAATGTATTTATGGAAACCGACGACCGGTTATTATATATATATGGAAATGGCAACCATAAAACATTATACTTGGACATACTGCACAAATATCTTATCGACAGAAAAAAGAGGAAGATTTTAATATAGATACTGAATGTGCTAGAGTATATATACGATTGGTACCGGGGCAAGTATCATTGTTGTTTTATAACGGCTAATTCGTGGGTTGATGTATCTTCATACATAACTCTAAACGAATCTTAGTCAGAAAAGAAATCAATTCAAAGCGTATTATGTCGGAAACGAAGTTCCGCCATAAAAAACTGGGAGTGGGTACTGTGGACATCACCCCCCGAATTATCCGGTAAAAAAACTTATTTATAGATTTCGTCTGGCCGGACACGTCTGAAATGCCAATTTGATCCTGGTCTTTTGGCGGCTTTTTGTCTTTGCGTCACTGAGCTAATATAACGAGACATCATTCTCTTTTTTGAGGACTGTGTTTGGTTATATTACCGACTTACTCTTCCATTGAGCTATCGTTGGGGATAGTACAAACTCAACACCTTAAACAGGAAAGGTTTTGAGGAGCACTTTTACAAATTTGCAGGATAGGATGTTGCGTGGTTGCAGAGAACAAGCTGTTAGAATGATGGCCATGCTGATGGAAAAATCGACTTTTGACTATAGATTTTCCGGGAAAAATGACTAGAAACTTGAAATGAACGAGTGGCACCTCAAATCGTTGTACAAGTTGGTTTTGCCAGTTTTTTCAACAAAAGAAAGTTGTTTTCCAAACTAGAGTTGTTTTTTATCATAATATTGATAGAGTTGTTTTTTATCATAATATTGATATTTCCTACTGTTATCTAGTCTCAAAACATTATTAAACACTCAGTGGTAAACCTCTGCACGATCCCATCCACTTAAGTGGTGTTACAATCCCCGAAGATAGCTCAATAAAAAGTCGGTAATACAACCAGACACAAATCCCCAAAAGAGAATGATGTCTCGTTATATTAGCTCAGTGAAGCCGAAAAGAAAACTGCAACAGACCAAGGTTAAAATGGCATTAGGTCAAATCCGGCCAAACGATATTGAAAATAATGGAAAAAAACTAGGTGCACCTGACACCAGAAAAAGGGTACTTTTTACCGGCTATCCGATGGGTGATGCCTACAGTACCCCTTCCCGTTTTTATGACGGAAATATGCAATATTTTCGTCATATAATTGCTGATTTCTTTTCTGCACAAACGCTACGGGGTGTCGCAACTAAGTGCATTAACCCACGGATAGACGGTGCAGTGGATATATAAAACGCATACGCCAGACACGAGTCAACTATAAATCTCCAGCCTCGTTTTTGTAAATAAAAAACTCCTCCTTCCACACTTGTTGTCCCCCCCGTAACTTAATTCTGAGGCAGTATGTCAAGAACAAATAGTATTACTATTGCAATAAAAGCAGCGTTATAATTTTTCTCCTTCTCCAAAAACACTTCCGATCAGTAAATACATTGTCTTTTAATAACATACCCTTGTATTCAATCGTTACCTTAATATAGTACTAGGGGGCCAGACCTAATAACTATATCCAAAGCCGGGTGAGTGAGCCCGACCATGCGATATGCCGACACAAGTAGAGACGGACCGTGCTGGTATGACGATATTAAGTATATCCAAAGAAAAAAATTTAATATGTCTACTATGAGAACATTTTTTGAGAACATCACCCTGGATACTTGAAGCAGGGTCGTACCAGGAACACCATCGCTAAACTCACAAGCGATCCCCTTATACGGTGTCGTATCCATTTGCCGATTGACCTTCGCACTCATATGTTGCGATAAAAATGCCAAGTAACAACAATGGTATAAAAACATTTTAATAAGACATGATCTGACATGGGCACTATGAGATTAATCCACATGCAGCTTTCAATGTCCGACGCGTGATAAAAGAAAAAAATGTCACTTACTGCCTTCGTCGTCTTGCGCGAACCCCTTTGCCAGGTGGCGGGCCGCCAACAAAAGTCAAGTCAAACTTCGACTCCTCCAGAATGTCCCATATTTTGTTAGGGATGGCGCCCAAAGATAAGTCAAAAGGAATGTCAAGCACTCCTCTAGGCAGTGACTGAATAGTCCACGCAGTGTGGTCTTTGTCTCGAAGGGTAATAGTATCATCCCATGTCTCGAGATTTTTCGCGTCTTTGTACACCGGTAAATATTGTCTAGCTTTTGGATCCTCAACAGGGTCCATGCTTCTCCAAAAATGGAGTACCGGTTGTATCGTTTTTGCTGCTAAGGATCTCTTCGATGTCCGTGCTGCCCGTGTAGTCTGCGGGACCGCCACAGCTCGCATGAGATAAAGATCTGAGAGAGTGTCATCGGCAACATGAGATTCTGCCGGTCTCAACAGATAAAAAGCGTCTCGGACCCACTTGATGGCCGCAATCGCCTCTCCTTCCTTCCATCGCACATGTCGAATGTCCACATTACCCGCGTTCGGGTTAGTGTCCTTCTCCCTCCTCCTCCATGGACATCCGTCGCTCGCGTCGACCTTGCCACCTTCCTCGGTTGGTCGAAGATGAGATCGTTTTGCGCTCTCCTCCTCTGCGCCTCCGTGAACTTCTCCTTCGTACCGCCGCGGACTATGGGGGCTTTAGACTGAGTCCCCGCCGCGCTTTTGCGGTTTGAGTCTTCCTTACTCTCCTTCTCGGTCTCCTCCTTCTCCGTGACAGGTGCCCGATAGGCATTCTCCTCCTCTAAGGTATCCTCCTTCTGTATAGGCGGTACCTCTTTGAAATCCTCCTTCATCCGTTTCAACGCCTCCTCAACGGATTCATCCTCAAGTAAGAAGGGGTCATATTTGATCAGCCTTCGAACATTCACAATCTGCACCTTCCCTCTACCCCTGATCTTATAATTCAGAGGTCCCATCTGTTCCATGATCTGGTATGGTCCTTTCCAGTGGGTAAACAGCTTAGAGCTAACCCCCTTAGGGACTTGAGGATGGTACAAGAGTACAATATCCCCAACCTGGAAACGGACTTGATCTAAGTGCGCTTGTCGCACTCCTTGTGCGTCAGTCTTTCTGCGCTCCGCCTCCCTGTGCGCCGCAACTATTTGTTCCGCCTCCATCTTCGCTCTTAGTCTCATCCCGAACAACTCATCCTCATCTGCCCAAGTGTCTTTTGGATGCAGAAGTGAGGTTGGGATATTAGGCTCTCGGCCGTAAACCAATTGATATGGCGAGACTGAGCTCCTGGCTCCTCCTAATGCCGATGAGGGTAGACAGTTCATTGCAAAGGCAAATGAAGGTGCTGCCTCCACCCAGGCTCTCTGATTCTCCTTCTTCATACAGTACATCTTAAGCGAGGCTTTGAGAGGTCTATGTACCCGCTCGATCTTGCCATTCGCTCTCGGGTTATAGGCAGTAACATATTGCCATTTCATCCCGTAGTACTTAGATAGTCTGTCGATGACTTCATTATTAAAGTCAGAACCTCGATCAGAACATATCTTTCTAGGCACTCCGATCTGCGAGACGATCCTATCGATCAGAGCCTCCGCAGTTGTCTTGCCTGTAGCGTCCTTAACAGGAACAACCCAGACATAATTGGTGGCTCGATCTATTGCGGTAAGAAGGTATCTGTACCCTTCTGCCGATTCGGGGAAAGGTCCCACATGATCGATGTGTAAAAATTCAAACATCCCGGCGTGTAACGGGAATGTACCGATCAGGCCAAAGTTCGCCTTCAGCGGTGTCTTTGTGGTTTTGCATGGGATGCATGCGTCCACTTCCCTGTCTATCTCCTCCTTCATCCCTTTCCACCAAAATCGCCTCGCTATGAACCAATGAGTTCTTTGTCGACCCGGATGTGCCAGTAAGGGGCAGTTATGGGCTGCGACATATATAAAGCGCCTCAACTTCTCTGGTACCCAGAGAGTCCATTTGTCAGGCTGTGATGCAAATTTGCCATGCTGGCCCTTGTACCACAATAGCCCATCTCTCCACGCCATCTCCTTCATCTGATCTTTGATCTGTGGAGTCTTTTTAAGCTCATTAGGGTTCTTGTATAACGTTATGAGCTCCTTGAACTCCGGATCCGTCGCCTGCTGCTGCCTCCATGCGGTAGGCGAGGCGATATGAATAGTACCGTCCTCCAACCTTACTCCTACCCTTTCCGGGTCTTCATCAAGCTCGCTTCGATTTTCCTGTGGAGGTTCAGTACAGACCTCAGTCGTCTCCTCCTCTTCTTTTATATTCGCCTTCGCGTTCTCGTATGCCTCATAAGACCACTCAGCGTCTTCGAGAACATGCGCCTCACAGCATATGCCATGATCCGGGCCTTGAGGACTATATCGTAGACCCGTGCGGTCATAACGAACGCCTCTTGCCATCTGCATCGCCTCTATGTGGCTCACCTCGTATACCTTGTCCGTGGACAGGTCCATCATCTCCACTGATGATACGAGAGCCGACACCTCCGACTGAAACTCTAGCCTGGAAAGGCTATCAGCGACTACGTTTCGCTTTCCCGGTAAGTAGACCATCGTGAAATTGAAACATGACAAGAAAGCTTGCCACCGCGCCAAACGGCCGGTTTGTTCATGATTCATCAACCAAAGAAGGTTGTGATGATCGGTCCTAACCGTGAATAGAGGTCCTCCCCACAAGTATTCTCTGAGCCTCTTGAGAGCCCATACTACTGCCAACGCCTCCCTCTGTCGCGTGCAGTAATTTCGCTCCGCCGCACACAGCTTTCTACTAATAAACATGATCGGGCGCAACTTTTTCTCCTCATCTTCCTGTTGCAGCACCGCGCCAATCGCAAACTTAGATGCATCCGTGTCGACTACGAACGGTTTCGTAAAGTCGGGCATCATAAGTACTAATCCGCCGTCCTTGGGATCTTTATAAATGATATCTTTGAGCGTATTAAACGCCTGCAAAGCCTCCTCATCCCACTTCTCAAAGTCTCCAAAATCAATCATCTTCTCCAGCTTAGCCCGAGTTGCACCCCAATCGGGTATGAACTGGCTGTAGTACTGTGCCATCGCAAGAAAAGAGTGTAACTCCGTGCGATTCTTTGGCAACTGTCTACTCATGATCTCCTCCCTCTTTTCGCGCGATATCGAGACCCTATTATGAGAAATCTCGTAACCCAAATACGTCACACTTGTCCTGGCAAGCTGACATTTCTTTAGTTGCATTTCAGGCCAAAAGCTCCGATGCGCCTGAAGACATCTGACAAGTGATCGATATGCTCTTCCATTGTGTTAGAGTATACGATGATGTCATCGATGTAACAAAATGCATATTCTCCCGCCTTCTGTCCTCTCCTTCTCATAAAACCATCCTCCGACTGGTCGTCATATTGACCGCTCAACATCTTCTGCATCGCCTTCTGAAAGAGCCCCGGGGCCTGTTTGAGTCCCATTGGAAGCACCTTCCACTGGTATATTTCCATACCCACAACGAATGCAGTCAGCCATCTGGATTTCTCGTCCAGTGGTATCTGCCAGAAGCCGTTCTTAAGGTCAATGACCGAATAGAATTTAGCATTCCGCAGCACCCTTCTGCCTTCTTCTAAGGTCGGCAGAGGATTTCTCTCTTCCTCTAGCACCTTATTCACACGGGCATAATTGATCGTCAAGCGCCATTCTCCTCCTGGCTTAGGGACGATTTTCGGTTGAGAGACAATTGGAGATGTAGATCTCTCAATAAAGTCCTCATCGAGCAACTGTCTCACATTCTCCTCCGCTATTTTTGCCTCATGTATGCTCAAATTTGCCCTCCGTGGTGCCGGAGATGGCTCCGCACCCGGTATCTTGTAAATGACAGCAGTGAAGTCATCCGACTTTACACCACCTGCCCGAGGAGGGTCGAAAATTTCTCTGTACGCCTCCATCTTAGCTTTGAGAAACGCCTTCTCTCTCTCCGAACCCACTCCTTCTTCTAAAATTTTCCGCGCCGCCGCTTGGAAATCTTCCTCCGACATCTTCTTATGCTCCTTGAGGGGCGCTAAGTCCTCCTCCAAACTCAAATCTTCCTCGGACAAATCGTCTAGTCCCGTTCTTTCATACGTGACTGTGTCCGGCTCATCATCATGACCCAGCCCGACAAGCATATCAATAAGGTTCGCGTATTGTATCGGAGCCTTACGGGTGTAGAAACCATCAAAGCATGTGAAAGCTTGAGGTATCAATTTCAACTTGTCCTGGGCTCTGAGCTTTTGCTTGTATGCACTGCTCTGCTCCCGAGACCCGAGTCGACAAGCCACCACTAACTGTTGCTTGCGAGAAGGAACAGGTATAGGATGATCAATAAGCCGGTCCCTTATCTCCTGTGCCCAGATCGCCTTCTCATTGTATGGCAGAATGACAGTATACGGCTTGTTACTCTCAAATAGAGTCCGTAGACACTTTTTCACTTCAGTTAATGAGCGCGGCCAGGTAGGCACATCGCCCCAAAAGTTCGTGATAAAAGTTTTAATGTCATCCGCTGGAGTATCGGGGATACGCCCCTTCCTCCTTGGCACAAACGCCTCTCTCTTCTCATCTGACACCTTCGCATGGTAACAGTAGCCATTAGTAATATGGACATCTGCCCCGCCACCTTCTGCGAATCTGGCCAACGACGGGCACTGTTTCGCAACACATATTATCTCCTCATTACGCGCTACGACTAAGTCATCAATAGACTTTCTGTCCCATGCGGGAATCGTAACCGTATACGCCTGCATCTCCGTCTCCCAATTGTCGGTCCAGGTCAGTTCCTCCGGCACTGTGACATAGGGGTGTACATAGGCTTCAGTTGCCTCATGTACGAAGGCCAACTTTTTCCTCTCCGTTGCTAGACTCAGCTCAAAAGCCTCGTATGAGTCAGTAGCAGTCATCGGATTAATATCCTCCTCCTCTCCATTCTTCACTCCATAAATCACCCGCCGTGCGGCGCAATCGATCACAGCCCCCATCGTAGCCAATTGGTCATACGACAGCAGGATTGAACCGTGGTAATCGGGGACAACATAGAGGTCCGCACGATATACTCGACCGGATTTCAATTTGAAAATTAATGTGACGATGCCCGTAATTTCCGTACGGCTGCCTACCCCTTTTAGGGTCCCCTTTGTTTTTCTAATGTTTTTGTCCACCCATGTCCGGTGACTATTCAAAAACTTCTGGCCGACAATATTAATATTCGCCATCGTATCATTACCAACTTTTAATGTGGTTTGTAAAGTTTCACAAAAGAGGTCAGTGTAGCATAGCGCGTCTGGTCTATGTAAACTAGCCGCTAGCACATGAATTTTTCGTTCTAGGGTTTTGAGTCTAAGCTCAAGTTCCTTGTCCTCTTCTCGTTCTCCCCCCTTTTCCGCCAACTTAACTTCTTGAGTCTCCGGGGCTTCCGGTATCTCGAGTGTCTTTTGGACAGAGTCTGGTACACCGAGTGTACTCGTGTCTATAGCAGAGACTATTGAGTCCTTTGGCGGGGGTACGGTCCGCTGCTTCTTCGTAGGAGGAGACCTAGCCTTTGGTTTCGGCTTCCTCTCCTCCATCGCCTTCTTCGCCTTCCTATTCGCATCATTTATCATATTAGCTCTCGAAGGATGAACTAGCAAGTGCTTACCTTGAGGCTTGTGAGGCTGTGTGCCTTCACCTTCACGTCTGGAGGAACGGAACCGTTCGTATCCTGTTCATCAAAGTAGGCATAACTGTGACTGTCGGATTAAAAAGAACAGTTTTTATCTCCTTCTTCTCTTCTTTTCCTCTCTCTTCTCCTCCCGTCAGTCTACGACGACAACACGCTCACCTGAGCCGGTGTCTTCGTCTTGACGTCCCCCCTCCGTAGCGGTATAAGCTTGCTGGGGGTAGTTGGAGCTGGAACTGGTGCTATAATTCCAGTATCCGTGTCCTCTGGGAGGGCGCGCTGGGGTCCGTCCTCCCCTTCCACGAAAGCCTCGTCCTCGTGGTGCCGCCCCTCTTGGTGTCCCTCGGGACCCTCGTGACGATCCTCTCGTCTCTCCTCCTCCTCTAGTCGGCGCCTTTGATCGGCCCGATGTCTCTCTCTTCTCCCTTCTCTTCATTCTGTCAAGGAAGTAAATGATGGCCTCCCGGAACTCCGCATCCGAGACCATATTCGCATTCCACCTCCCCTCCTCCAACTCCTTCTTGTACATGGCGTACATGGTCTTTTTCATGCCTTCGAGCTCTCTAAGGAAAAGATTTCGCTGCCTATCATCAAGAGAGTCGTGGCTGAAGAGGCAATTGCCTACTCCTTTCTGTGCCTCATGCTTACACGCCATGTATGAAAAATAGCGGTAGCACGGCGTCGGCTCATCTCTCCCCCTCTTGAGACCTGCCGTTCGAGTTGCATGTGCTGCTTGAGCACCTCCAACCCCCTGTGTCGCGGCACTGGAGAATGACTCGGTGGCCGTGTCCAATTCGGAACACGCGTCGAGCACCTCCTTGAACAGGTCGCCCGGCGGAGTAGCCGCTACAGTCCTCTCGTATATATTCGTTTCTAAAAAATCCGCCGTCTTCACCGCCGTGAAGGTCGGACAGGACTGTATGATCCTTGCGAGCTTGCTCGGGTGTCGTGTACACAAAGCACTCAGGAAGTACAAAATGATAGACTTCCGGCTATAAAAGAGCCCGTACTTGGCGCTGACCTCAGTGAGGATCGCTGCCAACCTCGTGCCAATGCCCAGCCCTTCGTTCACCTCTTGAAAAATCTCAAACCCAATCAAAGTACCAGTGCACAGGTGCTGATACCCATGAGTTTTAAAGTATTGCAAGAGGACGGCAACTGGCACCGTGCATTGCAGGTCTGAGGCTGCTCTCCTAGCCGCCACCTCTACCGCTCTCATCGCCTTGTACTCCCCAACATCAAACCCTTGTGTGATGATTGATGGGTCCAACAAGGTGTACAACGCCTCATACTCCTGTGTTTCGTCCGTTGGATGCTGCTTCATACAAGCATCAATTCTTCTGAGCTTGTCTCGAAGGTTCGCATCCGTGTCCTTCTGACTCGCTGTCTCTGCATACAGCGTCAGAGCAGTGGCATCGGACTTTGTATATTTTTGGAAGGCCTGTATGATAGCCTGTCTGTCCTTTTTGTCATTACTGTTGACAATGACAGTGGTAGGCGCTGAGCTAGTCGCAGGGGCCGAAGGGGCTGTGTGGGCTGACGGGGCGGAGCGGCCCGAGGGAGCCATATAAGATCCAGAGGAATATTTCGGTCCCTTTGTTCCCGCCGCCTTGGCTAATGCAATCTTTGCCTCCATCTCCTTCTTTTCTTTCTCAGCCGCTAGCTCTTTGATATACAGCTCTTGGGCATGATGAAAAAAAGACAGGATCTCAGCTGCCTTCCGAAGGAACAAGGCCTTCTCCGCCAACTCCTTCTCTCCCGCTTTATTGGTGGGGGTGGTGCGGCCGTCCCTCCAAGATCGTATGATCCTTCGTGAAGACCCACCTCTTCCATGCGTCATCCTTCACCAAGGCCGCATGCAGCTTCTTCATCCTCGTCACCCCTCCAGCTTCGCCTTCTATTTCCCTCAGGGCCGGGTGAAGGTCCCTGCCAAACTGGGTGTGTTGGAGTTTACCCAGGTCCACTAACTTGGCCTCCATAACAGAGACACATCCATGACATTGATCTGTCCTTTTGGATTCCTGAACTTAAACTCCTTTTCCACTCTCTTTATTGAATCAATGTCCTGACCAGGATCGAGCAACCTAGCCAGTGCTCTTGTG
>WBZZ01000477.1:20000-29867 GCA_019918135.1 Paulinella micropora
AGAAGTACTCGAGTCAGTGCTGCAGTCCGAGGCCGGTCTGAGGCCAAGTCATGGGAGCCCACTGTGACTGCAGCCTCTGCCGGTGCGGATCGTTGGCCGTTCGTCGGAGTCAGTCACCGTGAATGAACGGTCCTGAACTTGCGATATTATTAAATATTATTAATATTAATAATAATAGTGAAACTTGAATTGAGTTCAAGTTGACGACTGGCCTGTTACGGCGCGCCGATATTGCCATGCTTAATAGCCGCCACTGGCAACCGTCACCGGCGGTGCCTTGAGTTGCTGGTTGAACCCGGATCGCAAACTCTGTGACACAGTCGGACCGTGTGACGGTCTCATACCGTGACAGGATATAATGCAAGCTAACATGCGGCAAGCTAACTTCTCTACTAAAGGTTTTGAAAAATTGATTGGACTCGGTCACTCCGACAGGCTTACATATATTTTGAAATGTCAAAACATGCATTTTAATGGTACCACTGCGCGTGTAATGCCCCCAACGATAGCTAGAAAAAAATTGGTAATACAACCAAACACAGTCCTCAAGAATGAGAATGATGTCTCGTTATATTAGCTCAGTGAAGCCAAAAAGGAAAACGGCAACAGACCAGGAATAAAATGGCATCAGGTCCAATCCGGACAAATAATACTGAAAAACAAGCTGGTGCACCTATCACCAGGAAAAGGTATTTTTTACCGGCTATCCGGGGGGTGATGCCTACAGTACCCCCTCCCGATTTTATGACGGAAATAGCATTTTCGTCATACACCTTCTGATTTCTTTCTGCAAATAGTATGCGCTATGGAATCATGCCACACAGCGCATCGACCCACGGATAGACGCTAAAAGACGATAAATATATCCTCATACGGCACGTCTAAGCGGATTCTCTAGCCTTTCTTGTAAATTTTGAACTCCTTCCCCTCAAATTTTTTTTTTCGGCAGTATGTCAAGAACAAACGTACTATTAATAAAAAATACAAGCAACGTGGTGCTGTATTGCCCCCTTGATCTCCTTATTATTATTATTATTATTATTATTATTATTATTATTATTATTATTATTCACAGGGAGATCGTAAGTACATTGTCTTTTTTAATGACATACCCTTGTATAAGGCGGATATCCTATGATATAGTATTAGGGGGCCAGTCCTAATAGCTATATCCGAAGTCGAGGTGTATGTACCCGACCCTGCGATATACCGACACAAGTAGAGATTGACCGTGCTCAGGTACGACAGTATATAATCTATCGTAAAAAATAATTTAATGAAAGTTTCAGAGAACATTTCATTTTCGAGAACATCATCCCAGGACTTGGAAAGGGTCATACCCGGGAACACCATCGCTCAATACACTAGCGATCCCCGTATACGTTGTAGTATCATCGTCGATCGACCTTTCGCACTCGTATGTTGCGATCGAATGCCAAGTTATATCACTGAGTCTTTTTAATATTCATATTGATAACTGATGATGCATGATCAAATCATGATACGCCGTGGGCAATCAATCAGTTTATTTGAGACGCATAAAGAAAACTAGTTTCTTTGTCACTGCCTTCGTCGTCTGGCGCGGATTTCTTTGCCTGGTGGAGGACCACCAACAAAAGTCAGATCGAACTTTGACTGTTCGAGAATGTCCCAGATCTTATTAGGGATTCCGCCCAACGATAATTCAAAAGGGACATCGAGCACTCCTCTTGGCAGTGTCTGAATGGTCCACGCAGTGTAATCCTTGTCTCTGGGAGTAATTGTATCATCCCATGTCTCGAGACTTTTTGCATCTTTATATACTGGCAGATAATGTCTTGCCTTTGGATCCTCAACCGGGTCCATACTTCTCCAGAACTGGAGTATCGGTTGTACTATCTTTGCGGCTGATGATATTTTGAGTGTCCGTGTGACACGCATCTGTCGTGGGACCGCCACGACCCGCATCAAGTATAAGTCTGAGAGAGTGTCATCAGCGACATGTTGTTCCGCTGGTCTCATCAGATAGAAAACATTTTTCACCCATGCGATGGTTGCTATCGCATCGCCTTCCTTCCATCGCTCATGGACAATCTCAACGTTGCCCGCGTTTGGGTCAGTGTCCGTTCCCTCCTCCTCCTGGTGGATGTCCTTTGATCTCATCGACCTCATCGCCTTCCTCGGTTGGTCGTTGATAAGATCATTCCGCGCTCTCCTTAGCTGCGCCTCTGTGATCTTCTCCTTCTCTCCGCTATGCTCTCGCGGAGACTTGGACTGAGTCCCCACCGCGCTTATGCGGTCAGTCTTCTCCTTGCTGTCCACCTCACTCTCCTCCTTCTCAGCTATCGGTGCCCGATAAGCATCGTCTTGGTCTATGCCAGCCTCCTTGTGGATGGGCGGCACCTCTTTGAAATCATCCTTCATCCGTTTTAACGCCTCCTCAACGGATTCATCTTCCAGTAAGAAGGGATCATACTTAATCAGCCTTCTTACATTCACAATTTGCACCTTCCCTCTACCCCTGATCTTGTAATTCAGAGGTCCCGTCTATTCCATAATCTGATAAGGTCCTTTCCAGTGAGTAAACAGCTTAGAGCTGACTCCCTTCGGGACTTGAGGATGGTACAATAGTACAATATCCCCGACCTGGAACTTGATCTGATCCAAGTGCGCATGTCGCACCCCTTCAGCATCAGTCTTTCGGCGCTCCGCCTCTCTATGCGCCCTGACTATTTGTTCCGCCTCCATCTTCACTCTAAGTCTCATCCCAAACAACTCATCCGCATCCGCCCAAGTGTCTTTTGGGTGAAGGAGCGAAGTCGGGATATCAGGCTCACGTCCATATACTAACTGATATGGCGAGATTGAGCTCTTCGAGCCTCCTAACGCCGTAGAGGGTAGACAGTTCATTGCAAACGCAAATGATGGTGCTGCCTCGACCCATGCTCTTTGATTCTCCTTCTTCGTGCAATACATCTTTAGCGAGGCTTTGAGGGGTCTGTGTACCCGCTCGATTTTCCCATTTGCTCGCGGGTTATAGGCAGTAACATATTGCAATTTCATCCCGTAATACTTAGATAGTTTGTCGATGACCTCGTTATTAAAGTCCGAGCCTCGATCAGAACATATCTTTCTTGGTACTCCGATCTGTGAGATGATCCTATCGATCAGCGCCTCGGCCGTCGTCTTGCCGGTAACGTCTTTGACAGGGATGATCCACACATAGTTGGTGGCTCTGTCAATAGCCGTAAGGAGGTATTTGTAACCATCCTTCGATTCTGGGAAAGGTCCCACATGATCAATGTGTATAAACTCAAACATCCCCGCATGAAGAGGAAATTCGCCAATCAGGCCGAAATTTGCCTTCAGTGGTGTTTTGTTTATCTTGCACGGGATGCATGCATCCACCGCCTGATCTATCTCCTCCTTCATCTTCTTCCACCAGAATCGCCTCGCTACGAACATGTGAGTTCGTTGTCGACCCGGATGCGCCAAAAGTGGGCAATTGTGGGCTGCGACAAATATAAATCGTCTCAGACTCTCCGGTACCCAAAGGGTCCATTTGTCCGGCTGTGACGCATAGCGACCGTGAAGGCCCTTGTACCACAGTAGACCATCTCTCCATCCCATCTCCTTCATTTGATCTTTGATCGCTTTCGTCATCCGTAGCTCATCCGGGTTCTGATATAACTGTATCAGTTCTTTAAACTCCGGATCTTGAGCCTGTTGTTGCCTCCATGCGGTAGGCGAGGCTATATGGATAGTACCATCTTCTAGCCGTACCCCGATTCTTTCCGGGTCATCGTCTAGGTCACTTCTCCGCTCTTGAGGAGGCTCCGCATAAACTTCCTGCGTCTCCTCTTCCTCTCTTATGTTCACCTTCGCACTCTCATATACCTCATAGGACCACTCAGCGTCCTCCTGGGTATGTAGCTCACAACATATCCCGTGATCCGGGCCTTGTGGACTGTACCGTAGACCTGTGCGGTCATATCGGACTCCACTCGCCATCTCCATCGCCTCAATGTGGCTGACCTCATACACCTTGTCAGTGGACAAGTCTTCCATCTCCACCGTGGACACCAACGCCGATACTTCTGAGTTAAACTCTAGCCTAGAGAGGCTATCAGCGACCACATTTCGCTTTCCCGGTAAATGGACCATTGTAAAATCGAAACAAGACAAGAACGCTTGCCACCGCGCCAGCCGTCCCGTCTGTTCATGATTCATCAACCATAACAGGTTATGATGATCAGTTCTGACAGTAAATTGAGGTCCTCCCCACAAATACTCTCTGAGCCTCTTGAGGGCCCATACTACCGCCAACGCCTCTCTTTGCCTTGTGCAATAGTTTCTCTCCGCCGCACACAACTTCCTACTAATAAACATGATTGGGCGTAATTTCTTCTCCTCATCCTCTTGTTGTAATACAGCCCCAATCGCAAACTTAGATGCGTCTGTATCGACTACGAATTGTTTCGTAAAGTCGGGCATCGTTAACACCAGTCCTCCGTCTTTCGGGTCTTTGTAAATGAGATCTTTGAGCGCATGAAACGCTTACAAAGCCTCTTCGTCCCACTTCTCAAAATCTCCAAAATCTATCATTTTCTCCACTTTAGCCCGTGTTGCACCCCAATCGGGTATAAACTGGCTATAGTATTGCGCCATCGCAAGGAATGAGTGCAATTCAGTGCGGTTCTTCGGTATCGGTCGATTCATAATCTCCTCCCTCTTCTCTTTGGATATCGAGACTCGATTATGGGAGATCTCGTACCCTAAGTATGTCACACTCGTCTTGGCAAGTTGACACTTCTTTAGATTGCACTTCAGGCCAAAAGCTCCGATGCGCCTGAATATATAGGACAAATGATCGATATGCTCCTCCATTGTGTTAGAGTATACGATAATGTCATCGATATAGCAAAATGCATATTCTCCCGCCTTCTGTCCCCGCCTTCTCATAAAGCCACCGTCAGACAAATCATCGTACTGACTGCTCAACATCTTCTGCATCGCCTTCTGGAAAAGTCCTGGGGCTTGCTTGAGGCCCATCGGAAGCACTTTCCATTGGTATATTTCCATACCTGCCACAAACGCCGTCAGCCATCTGGACTTTTCCTCCAGTGGTATCTGCCAGAAGCCATTCTTAAGGTCAATGACCGAATAGAATTTTGCATTCCGCAGTACTCTCCTTCCTTCTTCTAATGTCGGGAGAGGATTTCTCTCTTCCTCCAGCACCTTGTTAACACGAGCATAGTTGACTGTCAGGCGCCATTCTCCTCCTGGCTTCGGCACTATTCTCGGTTGTGAGACTATTGGAGATGTTGATCTCTCAATAAAGTCCTCATTGAGCAGCTGTCTTGCTAGCTCCTCCGCTATCTTCGCCTCATGTATACTCAAATTCGCCCTTCGTGGTGCCGGTGACGGCTCCGCACCCGGTATTTTGTAAATAACCGCAGTGAAATCTTCAGGCTTGACACCACCTGCATGTGGAGGGTCAAAAATTTCCTTGTTCGCCTCTAATTTGGCTTTTAAAAGCTCCTTCTCCTTCTCCGTGCCTACTCCTTCTTCCAATATTTTCCGCGCCGCCTCTTGAAAATCTTCATCAGACATCTGCTTATGTTGCTTGAGGGGTTCTCTGTCCTCCTCCAAGCCCAAGTCCTCTTCCGAGACATCATCTAGGCCCGTCTTTTCATACGTGACCGTGTCCGGCTCATCATCTTTACCGAGCTCCACCAGCATGTCAATGAGTCTCGCGTATTGCAAAGGAGCTTTACGGGTGTAAAAACCATCAAAGCATGTGAATGCTTGCGGTATCAATTTCAACTTGTCGAGGTCTCTGAGCTTCCGCTTGTATGCACTGCACTGCTCACGAGTTCCCATACGACAAGCCACCACTAGCTGTTGCTTGCGAGAGGGTACCGGTATAGGATGATCAATAAGCCGGTCCCTTATTTCCTGCGCCCATATCGCCTTCTCATTATATGGCAGGATAATAGTATACGGCTTATTATTTTCGAATAAAGTCCGTAAGCATTTCTTCACTTCAGACAGTGAACGCGGCCACGTGGGCTCGTCACCCCAGAAATCAGTAATAAAACTTTTAATAGTTTCTGGTGGAGTATCCGGGATTCGCCCCGTTCTCCTTGGTACAAACGCCTCCCTTTTTTCTTCTCCTACTTTCGCATGGAAACAGTATCCGTTAGTAATATGGACATCTGTTCCTACTCCTTCCGCGAATCTCGCCAACGACGGGCTTCTTTGTGCGACACATATAATCTCCTCCTTTCGCTTCTCGATTAAGTCATCAATAGACTTTTTGTCCCAATGGCATGTCGGAACTGTGACAGTGCACACTTGGGATTCCCAATTGTCGGTTCAGGACAGTTCATCCGGTCTTACGACATGGGGGTGAACGTACACCTCAAGTGCCTCATGTGCGATGGCCATCTTTTTGTGATCCGTCGCTAGACTCAGCTCATAAGCCTCATAAGAGTCAGTAGCGTTGAAGGGATCAATATCGTTCTCTTCTCCTCTTTTTACTCCATATATCACTCGCCGTGCGGCGCAATCAATCACAGCCCCCATCGTAGCCAATTGGTCATACGATAGTAATATTGACCCGTGGTAACCGGGGACGACATAGAGGTCCATACGGTATACTCGTGCGGATTTCAATTTGAAGGTCAGTGTGATGATTCCCGTGATATCCGTCCGGCTGCTCACTCCTTTGAGAGTGCCCGTTGACTTTTTCATATTTCCGTCCACCCAGTCCCGGTATCGACTTAAAAACTTCCTGCGGACAATATTAATATTCGCCATCGTATCATTACCAACTTTTAATATTGTCTTCAATGTTTCACAATAAAGTTCCGTATAACACACAGCATCGGGCCTGTGTATATTGGCTGCGACAACAAGAACTTTACGTTCCAAATTTTGGAGTCTTGTCTCTAAGTTTTTCAACTCCTCCTTCTTCTCCTCCTGCTTCACCTCATTAACATTTTTATTATTCTGCGGTACTGGTGCGTTTACTATTTGAGCGACATTGTCTTGTGGTACTTGAGTACACACATTGTTTTTTTGCTCGCCACCCGCCGCGACCGTAGACATTGAGTCTGTTCGTGGTTGTTTGCTTGGCCGAGGCGATACGTCTGCCATTGGCCTCCTCGCCTCCATCGCAAGTCTCGCCTTCCTATTTGCATCAGTTATCATTGGTAACCGTGCTGTATGAACGGGTATGAGACTACCTTGGGGCTGCAGTCTCTGTGTACCCACATCTTTGTTTTCACATAGAGGAAGCGTTGGCCCAGTCTGCACAACAGCATTAGAAAGCACTGTGACTTTAGGGTTAAACTTCACAGTCTTCTCCTTCCTCTCTTCTTCCCCCTCCAGTCATTCCACCACCTCGAAACGATTACCTTGAGTAGTGTCCGGGTAGGATGACGTATCGGTCTCCGAGGCAGTGTTGTAGACCTGAGCTCGACCGAAATTCGGGTTGGAGCTTGCCCACGAGCCTCCTCCTCCTCTGGGTGGGGGGGCTGGAGCTCGAACAGCTCTCCCTCCATAAGGGGTATATCCCCGACCTCCTCCTCTTCCTCTCTGAGGGGTTCCCTGCCACCTCGAGGCTCCTCTCCATGTTCCTCGTTCTCGTCCTCCTCCTCCTCCTCCTCGTCCTCCTGCTCCTGCTCCTCCTTCTCGTCCTCTTTGAGAGGCCTTTAAGTTCTTTTGTCTCTCCCTGTCCTCCTTCTTCTCCTTCATCCTCTTCATGTAATAATGATTGCCTCTCGTAACTCCTCATCATCACACATATTAGCATACCAACCTTCGTTCACAGCGGCAATCTGAAGCATATTGAAAAGGCCCGGTTCCTTGCCTTCCGTCCTGCTCAGAAAATTTGCCCTTGCTGTTGGGTTCTGCCTATCATGATTGAAAGAGCAGTCTCTGTTCTCCATCTGTGCCTTACACTGCAAGCCCGCGAACCACCTCCAACATGGTCTTCAGGTCTGGCTCTCTCTGTCTCTTCCAACCGGCAACTCTGTTTGTGTACGTGGCTTGTGCGCCAACAGGTACACCGCCTGCCTGTGCCGTATGTGCCTCCGTGAGCGAGTCCATGTTTGAGCATGCACTCATCACTTCTTGAAACAGTGCTGACGGAGCAACGCTTTGAACCGTATTTTCGAACACGTGTGTCTCGAGGAAGTTCTTGGACTTCACTGAGCTAAACGTCGAGCATTGTTGTATGAGCTGAGTAAGCTTACTCGGGTTAACTGTGTGTAACGCCGAAAAGAAATAGAGGATGATCGACTTGCGGCCATAGAATAGCCCATAGGAGGAAACTACCTCCGTAAGGGTCGCCGCCAAGCCAACAGCACTCCTCAAACTCATCGCCACTGTCTCAAAGATTTCAAATCCTATGAGAGTACCAGTGCAGAGATGCTGGTATCCATGAGATTGAAAATATGAAATGAGTGTGGCCACCGCCAGTTCACACTGAGCGTCTAGGCCTGTTGCATTGTTTCTCTTAATCTCCTCCTTCTTTCTCAAAAACTTGTACTGTGTCAGATCAAATCCCTCCGAGACTAGAGATTGGTCAAAAACAGTAACAAGGGCCTCGTATTCCTGCGTTTCGTCGCAAGGAAAAGCCTTCATGCAGGCATTGATCTCTTTGAGCTTGCTCAAAAGCGAAGCATCAGAGTCTTTGTCTGAGCTCGTCTTGGCATATAGCATGAGACTTGCCACTCCTCCTTTCTTCCCCTTGAAGGCATTTATGATGTTCTGTCTGTCCTTCTTCTCCGTGTTTGTGACCACCACCGTAGTTGAGCCCGAGGGTGCAGGGGCTGGTGGGGCAGGAGCTGGTGGGGTCAAATATGTCGGAGGGTGTGTCTTTGCACCACTCACTTTTGCTTTCATTCTTTCCAGTCTCATCGTCTTCTCGAACTCCTCATTCTCTTTCGCCTTCTTCTTCTCAGATATCACCAGCTTTTGAGCATGAGTGATAAAGGCCACCAATTCAGAAGCAGATCTGAGAAAATTATATTTCTCCACATATTGGTCAACACCTGCTTTGTTGGCGACCGGTGGTGCGTTACTAAGTGATTTAAGGACAGAGTGATCCTTGGTAGGAATCCATCTCTTCCATGCCTCCTTGTGCAGTAACGCACCCATCAACAGTCTGATCTTGGTCAGAACTCTGTCAGTCTTCTCTAACTCATCAATCACAGGATGAGTTTCTCCTGCTGCCTTAATGCTTTTTTCCATCTCTGCCTTCCCCTCCTCCAAGGCCTTTATTTCCATTGTAAAAAAATGAAATATGCCACTCGAGTTTTTCGAACCCAGATTGGTCTTCATTTTTGTTACATCGACTGCCTCCTGACCAGTCGCGAGGAATCTGGCCGTTGCTCTTGGGTTTGTGTACTGGAGGTAACCCTCACATCGTGGGCCGTATGTACGTTCCCAAATCAGGGTTTGAGTGTACACCCCAAAGATAGCATCGAGTAATTCAAGGTGGGTGTGTGTGTCCCCAAACTTGATATGCTGTATCTTCTTTCTCTCTTCTGGATCAGAGACCAGTTTGCCGAGGAGCTGTGCTGTGTTTGATAATAGGATATAGACATCCTTTTTAGCACGACTTTTCTCTCTTCTTTGATCCTGAGGGATCCACACATAGGTGTCCTTCTCTACCCCCATCTTGTTATCAAACTCTTCTTTAGTGAGGTCATAGTGGTCTTGCACCCACTGTTGTTCCTCCACTGTGATCTCCTCTCCATCAGTATGAATCAAGTCGATCATTTTTCGTCCTCCTCCTCCCGTGTAGGCAGGTGGTAAGGGATTACCATATGCTCCTCCTCCTCCCGTCTCTTCTTGTTCAAATCCTCCTTCATCTTC
>WBZZ01000478.1:0-37500 GCA_019918135.1 Paulinella micropora
CTTAATATAAATATGTATACATACCGGTACCAGCCATGCTATTTTAGTATATGAATTTATACTATAAATAAACTTAAGTATACATACACAATAATAGAACGCGCCCATCGTGTTTGCTCCTGCTCCATCGCATTTGCATCGTATTTTCATAATTATCATTCCACATCTTGATGTACATAAAATTACACACGCACACACACACACAGACACACACAGACACACATGAGACTTTCGTACAGTAGCGCTAGCACACAAACATACACACACACACACATGTACATGCACACTCACACATATACACATGTACATACGTACACACACACACACACATACGTGTGCACACGTGCACACACACACACACACAAACACACACACACACAAACACACGTGCACACACACGTGCACACACACTAGACACATGCATATGCATATGCATGTACATGTACGTATACATATACATGTACACACACACACACACACACACACACACACACACATGTACGTATACACTAGATACACACGTGCACATGTACTTTAGATGTACACACGTGCGCTGCACACACACACACACACGCACACATGTACACACACACACACACACACGCATGTACACACACACACACACACACACAAATTTAAACACACACACACACACACACACACACTCACACACACACACACATGAAACAATTTCTTCTATGCTGGGCATTTCACGGAATCAAGGAAAAATACCGCAAAAATAAAATATTCGTTTGAGCCGGAGAAAGAAAGATGAAGCCGGCCGAGAGATGCTACCCCCAATGTTGTCACCGCTCTTTACGTCATAGTTCATTACAAACTTTTCCCTTATGATTTTATTTTAGAGCCGTTTCTTTTCCGAGTTTTGATAGGCCTGATGTTTACGGTACATTTGCTGCCAAAACCGTCTTTTTCTTTTCCAATTTCCCCAACTTGCATGCCGTTCTCCTCGGGCGGAGGTTTTGTATACAGCACCCGTGGCGGCACGGAAAACGACCCGTTTGCTCACATATAAATATAAAGTACTGAGAGGTTTTGTATACAGCACGACGACGACGACGACGACGGCTGCTCACATATAATAGAAAGTGAAATGTTCATATGTATGTTATGTATGTTATATGTTATGTATGTGATGTACGTAATACACGTAATGTACTTAATACACGTAATGTATGTAATGTATGTGATGTATGTAATGTATGTACGTAATAAACGTAATGTTATGTTACGTAATGTACGTAATGTACGTAATGTACGTAATGTACGTAATGTACGTAGTGTACGTAATGTGCAATGTATGTAATTTATGTCATGTACGTAATGTATGTATCTATGTAATGTATATGTAATGTTATGTATGTAATGTATGTAATGTATGTTATGTATGTTATGTATGTTGTGTATGTTGTGTATTGTGTGTATGTTGTGTATGTATGTGTTTGTGTCTGAGCACGTTTGCAATCGTTTTGCAGGGTCTGAGGTGCCAAAGTATCGGGTTTCTTGCATATCATAGTCTTGACCGGACGTAGGTAGCTCCTCCAAGGTATAAATTGCACTAGCATCATTACAGACAAACACCAACCAACATATGTGCACATGATAGTAGTATAGGGTGCCACTTGGGCACAGGGTTTCAGTGCAGTTTCATCACAGAAACCACACTAATAGCCGTTATTATGTTTTCTCTCTTCCTATTCTCTCTAAGTTCAAAACAACAATTTTATTCAAATCTCTCTTACTATGAATTTCGTTCTATTTTCCGACATGATCAGACTTTCACTCATGATTGAATTATGCGGTAATGCGGTAATGCGGTACCGCGGTACCGCGCACTCTAAGGTTTAGGTGGTTTTCTGTTTCTATTTCCTTTTCTGTTTTTTTGCGGTGTGTGGTTTTAAGTTTTTCCATTTTTCCTGATCTGGACATTCATTATTTCGTCTATCTATTTGCAGACAGACAAAAGAAAGAAAAACGGCTACCTATTGATATTTGAAAGCCGACCGCTACGCTTGTCGTTTTCAAACATCGTTAAAATTTTTTTAAATTATTTTAAAGAAATAAAATATTTGTATTATATAGAGAGAAATGACAACATTGAAAATTTACAAAATCTTTAATGCTGAAGACCAAACCGACAAGGAATATTACATTGGAAGCACAATTCAAAAAAGATTATCAAGCAGGTTCAGTCATCATAAATTACTATGCAAGAAAGGAATTAATAGAAAGTTATACAATCATATGAAGAATAAAGGACTTCAAAATTTTAAGTGTGTTTTAATTCACGAGGAAGTAATTGAAAATTACAACATTGATAAACAAAGGGCGGTTGAACAGAAATATATAGATGAATTGAAACCTACATTAAATTTAAATAATGCTATTGGTCCTAATATTACTGATGGAACAAGAGAACGGCATAAATTTGATGAACGAGAATTTAAAGATGAGAACGAAAGGAAACGAATTGAATATCAAAAACAATACCACAAGCAATATCATAAACAATATTATGAAAAAGAAAGTAATAAAGTTAGAGAGTATCAAAAGCAATACTGGGCAATAAACAAAAACATTTTAAATTGTAAGCAAAAAGAGAGGTTTGATAAAATAAGAGAGAGTAAAAAATATTATTGTAAGTTATGTAATTTTATAGGTGTATCTCAATCAGCACTTATTACACACAATAACTCCAAAAGACATATTTCAAAAAATGAAAAAAATTTAATTTCTATTTAAATGATTGAAAATTTATAAATATAAAAAATTTCTATTTAATATTTAATTTAGAAAAAAATTGACTCACTGATATACTATTATCAAACATGGAGACACACAATTATAATGGCAAGGTCTACAGGTTGGATAGATTAAGGGAATATAAGATAAATTACGAAATAAAGTCTGTCAGGGGTCGGATGTGCTATATATCAAACCGAAGGTAAGGGGGTATAAAATTGATACACCGACAGCCCAAAACTACTTGAACCAAGTAAGAGGTGCGGTGTATTTTGAGCACCATGCTATACCAATAGCACCACCTTTACCTACGATTGAAGAGAAAAAAGAGATGAAAGAAAATTACAGAGACTTGTTGCGGTATGGTAATTATGATATCATAAGGGACGACAGCAAGGAACACGAACTAGGAATAAATGAAAGCCGATATGCGGTAAGGATTAATGGCAACTTCCGATCATTCACGATGCGCGATGTGATAAGATTTATTGAGATTGTGTTGAACGACTTTGTAAAACGACAAGCACCCGAAGATAAGGTTAGCCTAGGTATTGAGTTTGTTGATTACTATGGAAAAGTATCAACAGGCTTGCACAAAGTTAATCAAATCTCTGTTGAAAAAGTTTTAGAAAGATTGTCAGCAATATTTCAAAGCAACGAAAGTCTTTACATGGATGAGAACGGAATAAACTTTGATAAATTAAAATTTGTATTGAAATCTGTTAAAATGCCGACTGGCGGGACAAGGCTACAGGTTTTGAACAAATTGGATATATACAGAAAGAAAGGAGTAATCTGTATTACAAACAACGATAACTTATGCTTAGCACGAGCAATCGTTGTAGTCAAAGCAAAAATTGAAAAACATCCAAAATTCAAGACAATACTAATGGGAAAAAGAAAGATACAGCAGGAAATGGCCGAGGCTTTTACATGATGAAGCGAAAGTCATTAAGGATGTGTGTGGAATACCAGAAATTAATACATTTGCTAACCACATTAAATACAATCTGGTTATTGTTGAATTTCCTGACAAAATCATTTATAAAACAGAACTACTTAATGCGAACGAAGAACTGCTGACTAACATTTACATTCTAAAGACTGAAGGACATTACGATGCCATAACTAATATGAAGTCTATGATAGGAAAAAAGAATTTCTGTGAGTTATGTCTAAGAGGGTATATGGAAAGACACGCCTGTGAAGCAAAATGTAGTATCTGTGAGACCAACGGATGTAAGGGAATAAATGACAAGAGCCAGTGGAAAGAATGTGAGCAGTGTAATAGAAAGTTTCCAAACACTGAATGCTTTAATAATCATAGGACGACAAACTGCGATATTAAAGCGAAATGTAAATCGTGCGGGCTGAATTACAGAAAGAAGGATGAGCACAAATGCGGATATGCGAAATGCCGAAATTGCAAACTAGTAAAACCGCTTGAACACCAGTGCGAAATAGTCCAAAAAGAAATCTTACCGCCGTCAGAGCAATACATATTCTTTGACTTTGAAGCGACACAGGACACAGGCGAGCACATTGTTAATCATGCGGAAAGCCAGTATTACGATGCGAAGGAACCGCCTATTATACATAAGAACATTCAAGATTTCTGTAATTGGGCTTTTGACACTAAACACAGCGGATTTACATTTATTGCGCACAATGCCCGCGGTTATGATTGTCAGTTTATTCTTAAGTGGTTGGTTGATAATGGGCAAACTCCATTTGTAATCTATGAAGGTGGTAAGATTATGATGATGACACTTAAGAAGTATCGGTTTATAGACAGCCTAAGTTTTCTTACCATGCCATTGTCAGACTTTCCAAAGACATTCGGACTTACGGAACTTAAGAAAGGTTTCTTCCCGCACTTCTTCAATACGGCAAAAAATAAAAACTATGTTGGTGTAATGCCCCATAAGAAACATTACGGCTACGACACGATGCGAGGAGATAAACGAAAGGAATTTCTTGAATGGTATGATGAACAAGTGAATACACATAACAGATTTGATATGGCGAAGGAAATCTGTGAGTATTGTCATTCAGATGTTGATATACTGAGAAAGGGTTGTATAGATTTTAGAAACCAGTTTCTAGAGTTCGGTATTGACCCTTTTCAATATACAACTATTGCGAGTTGTGTTATGGCTTTGTATCGTGCTAAGTTTATGCCAGAGAATTCAATTGCGATATTGAAAGCGGAAAAGCAAAACAGGATGACTTCTAGGGCTTGTGTAGAATGGTTAGCATACAGAAGCAGGTTAGACAAAACCGATATTAAACACGCATTCAACGGAGGTGAAAAAATGTTTCAACTCGGGCAATCTCGTGTGTATGTAGATGGATGGGATGAGAAAAACAAAACCGCTTATGAGTTTTACGGGTGTCATTGGCACGGATGTGATAAGTGTTGGAATAGCAATGCTTTGAATGTGAAGAAGAATAAGACAATGGGGGAACTATACAAGGAAACAATGAGAAGAGAAAAACAACTTAACGAACAAGCAAAAGTAATAAGTGTCTGGGAGTGCGAATGGAGCCTGATGAAAACCAGTGAAAGACTGGCAGAGGATACAAACGAACGAATTACTGAACAAGAAGGACTAAACCCACGAGAGGCAATGTTTGGAGGTAGAGTGAATGCTTTGAAATTATATTGGAAATCACGACATGATAATGAGTATGCGAAATATATTGACATATGCTCACTTTATCCGACTGTGATGTATTACGACCTTTATCCAAGCGGACACCATATAATTATTAGACCAAACAATGAGGAGGAAAGAAAAAGTATGGAAAATAAAATTATAAACAGAGAATATTTCGGAGTGGCTAAGGTTAAGATGCTACCACCTAGAGGCTTACTACACCCAGTCTTACCGAAGGCGGACAGAGGTAAGATGATGTATTACTTATGCGATAAGTGCGGAATGACTGAGCAACATGGAGAATGTAAGCACACAGATAAAGAACGAGCAATAACAGGAACATGGGCAACTCCAGCAATTTACAAGGCCTTAGAGAAAGGGTATAAGTTGATAAAAGTATATGAAGTATGGCACTGGAAAGAACAAAGCAGTAGCCTATTCAAAGAATACATAAAGACATTCTTGAAAGTAAAACAAGAGTCCAGCGGATACCCCGCGGGATGTAATACGGAAGCAGAAAAGCAAAATTACATAAAAAGTATGGAAGTTAAAATGGGTGTAAAGATGGATGAAAGCAAAATATTCAAAAACGAAGGACGGAGAGCAGTGGCTAAGTTGTGCTTGAACTCTTGATGGGGTAAGTTTGGACAGAAACAAAATAAAACACAGAACAAAATGATAAAGGATAAAGATACATTATACAAACTACTGAACGATAAATCAGTGGATAATATAAATATTAACATAATTAACGACAAAATTGTAGAAGCCAGTTATGACTTAAAACAGGATGCGGTGAGCGACCCGATTAAAACAAATATTGTAGTTGCTTTATTTACCACATGCCACGCGAGAATGAGACTTTACAATGTGATGGACAGATTACGCAATAGGATATTGTATCATGACACAGACAGTGTAATATATACGACTAACAAAGAAATTAATGAGGTGGATGTAGAGACAGGCGATTTACTGGGAGATTGGACAGATGAATTGAAAGGAGCGAAAATAAAAACCTTTGTGGGAGGCGGGCCGAAATGTTATGGATACTTATTAGATAATGGTAAAGCCAGTATGAAAGTAAAAGGATTTAGTATGAACTATGAAACGAAAAAAGCATTGAATTTACCGAATATGTTAAGTGTAATAAGTTGCGGGCTAGGTATTACAAACACTGAATTATTTGAGAATGGAAAAAATGAACTGGATGAATTGTTGGAGACTGATGAAGAATTACGGATTGCTAAGCGAATTGAGAAGTCTGGAAAAGTAGTTATAATAGAAAACAACAAAATTACAAGAGATAAACAAAAGAAAAAAATAACAAGCGAATACTTAGAAAAGATATTTAGTTTTACATATACGAAAAGACAAGTTATCGGAATTGTAGAGAATGCGATTGAAACTAGACCTTTTGGATTTTAAAAAAAATAAAAATGATAAACAAATAATTAATTTTTTTCCATAAATTTTTTTACCACTCTATATAGACAGATGACCACCCTCACCAGACTATGTGAAAAATTTGAACAACTTTCAATTGAGAAGAAGAAGGAATTCTTTTCAGTAAAAGATGTGCAACAGGTAATTAATGAAGAAATTAAGGCAATTGAAAAAAGTAGAGAAGGCAAGCCAAAGGATACTTTTCCATTTGGTAAGCATAAAGGTAAGAAAATTCAAGATATAGCGGTTATTGATAAGCCATATCTTGAATGGGTTATGAAACAGCCGTGGTTTGATAAATTTATTGATATTAAGAGTGAAGTAAAAAAATATATTTAATAAAAATTATTTTGTAGTATATATACCTATGACCGACCTAAGCACCAAGCAGGACTACTTGAATGAAATTGAAAAATGGAACCTTGATGGAGATGTCAAAAAGCCAACCATTAAATGGACTAAGCCTGACATTGTTTCTTTTTATGAGCAATACAAGCCAAGGGACGATAATGTTAAAGTAGTTATTCCGTTAGAGGAGACATTGACGAAAATGATGGAGGAAGAGAGCACTCCTTTTAAGGCGAGTGATTTAAAAGAGACAGGTATCACAGAAATAAAGGCTAATGTAGGAGAAGAGATAGAGACTGCTACATGTACAGAAGAAGGTTGTATATTAAATAAAGCACCTTGTAAAGAGTGTAAGAAAAAAAATGTTTTATCAGTTTCAATTGACGATGATAGATTTTGCGATGTGGCATGTGTGCTTTCATTTCTAGAAAAAAATGAAGAAATGAATGAAGTTAGAAAAAATAATTTTATCAAGTATTTTAAAAAGTGATATTTGGAAAATCAACGATTTAATTTTTTTCTCTAAGGGTCTTCAATCCAAGTAAAAGCATACTGAATACTTATAGTCTGATTTGCAGTAGCCTGTGCTGTTATAGTTAGCCTTTCGCTTGGTAACATGTCATCTAAATCATAATCGGCAAAATTTATACTTTGAGCATCACTAGTATTTACAAATACAACAGCAATCACATTACCACCAGCAATAGTCGCGGTAGTATCAAATGAAACTAGACTTGTATTTGTATTGTTCTCAGCATACACGGCACCTGTAAGTGTAGCATTTTTTATTACCTTAATGATTACACTACTTTTAGTGTCAGTATTTAGAATATTTAACCGTCTAGGATATACTATACTATAATTAGCAATAGTGTTTCCAATAATATTAGTATTATTTCTCATAGTAAAAGCATGAGTTGCTACATTCGTTGTATTTGCTGTTCTTTCATAAATAAATGGAATACCTCTTATGATTTCAGTTCCTTCAATAAAGCATCCAACACTGGCAATTCTAAGGCTTTGGATTTGCGGATTAGCACCAACAGCCAAAGAAGCCAAGAATGGTAAAGTAGTATTATTAAGAGATGTAGCAGTTTTGCTGTTGGCATATCGTATAGCATGGACTAGTTGAAATTGCCCAGTGTTTGGATTTTCAATATAAAATGATATCTGCCCGAAACCCAAGTATTGATATTTAATCTGAAATACATTACCCTTACTGAAATCAATGGCTGGTAAGTAATCCGTTCCATCTGCTTTATCTACATTCCATTGACTTTGTTTAACCTCGGTAATGACAGTGGAGCTGTTTAATTGGTATATTTTCATTACACCATTTTCTCTTGAGAAGAAAAATCCGTCCGTCAAGAAGGAATCACCAATACCTACATAAGATGAATATCCGCCTGCTTCATTTGTATTCCACAAAGCAGTAAATCTGACACATACACCCATACCAGCACGATATTTAATTTTCTTTTTTGTTTCAATGAATAATCTTGAACCTCCAACTGCCTGTGTTGTTAGATATGCCATAGCACTCTTTTGCTCTAATGTAGCACTAGTAGTGCTTGTGTTCCACTTAGAGGTATTTACATTATACATAAATGTTTCTTGTATAATCGGGGTATATTGTGATGTTGCTAATTCGCCAAATGCTGTTTTTTCAACATTAGTCTCAAGATAACCATCATGCCCGACTTTGACATTTACAAAATCTCCGTCAGGATTTTGCGCGACCAAATTTCTCTGGTTGGACATTGTTTTTTGTTTTCAATATTGAAAACAAAGATTGTATATTATCAAAAAAATAAATTAACTATCAACATTAATAATTACATATTACCTCACTGGCGGAGTTATGAAATCGTAATCATATTTGCCTTAACCTGAACCTCCCGCTGAGTGATTGCCACGGTGTAGTGGTTGTAGGCGGCATTCGCGGTGGTCGCAATAAACTCCCATCGTCGCTCAGTATCAAGACTTAAACCGCTGATTTCATTTTGGTCTTTGCTCCATAGCGGGCGGGTATTATCCCAAGCATCAACCCAGAACCAATTGTATTTATACACATCGTTATTCAACAAGGCCGAACCCTCAACCTTTGGCTTCAGGTACATATAGTCTTCTTCAGTAGCACAATCAATGTTGAATTCTTGCTGGCGGGCACCATCCAGAGTAGTGTAAAAATTAACGACCTTAGCGGCGGCGCGGTTATCGTGGTCATAAGCAGTATTCTTTTTTTCTTCGTTGTTAAAAACTGAGTGATAAATCTTCTTCAAACGGCGACCGTGGCCTCTGTCAAATCGCATAATAATGTTTTGTGTTGTGGATGCTCCAATTGAATTCTTATAAACATATGGATAATCAATATTGAAGTTCATACCTTCGGGGCTAGCAATCTTCTGCTGGATTGATTGAATGACATCAGGGTTCGTTTCAACCGCAAGAAACAAGGCGAGATTGGTGACATCAGCACTTACAGCCATATTAGCACTACCAACATTTGCTGTGTTAACAGCAGTAACAGCACCATTCGTCACCGTATAACCAGTTCTGTCAGTAGCACTCCACACAATTCGCATAGTCAAAATCTCTGGAAACATAATAGTCTTATCAAGTGCGAAAATAGTGTTAATAATCATACCCAAAGGAATTTTAACATTAATAATCAAAGCAGCATTTGTTCCACTTCCCACAAGATACTTCGCCTCGTTGTAATTAACATTTACGGCGGATAGTGCTCCAACTCCAGTCGTCAAAGCAGCATCATCGTGACGACGAGCAGAAATCGGTGGTTCGGCAAACATAGCAAGAGTTCGGGCTGCTACGTTATCACCAGCATCTGTCATCGCACGAAAGTTGGTTCTAGCAGCTTCAACGGCACTGATATCAATCTTTCCATTAGCATTACACTTTTGAAGCATACATCCATATCCGATAATATTATCATAATTAGGAAGGTCTAAGAAATCTTGAAGACTCATTTCAGGTTTCCAAAACATTTTAGTCACATTTCTAAGGTTGTTAACGTCGCACAGATAAACACCGCTACGGGTTTGAAGTTGTATCTGGCTAATTTGTGAAAGGCAGTCCATAAAAATTCTTGAATAAGTGTTAGCACCACCAGCTCTCATAGTATAAGTAAAACTCAAATAAGACCTAGCGAGATTGAACGGACGACTGATAAGGTCAAATGATCGTTCTTGCCCTCCAGCAGTGGTGACTTCAAAGGTTCCAGAGCCCTCACGTGGAGCGAGTTTATTCAAACGATAAGAAGCACTGATGTAGTCAGTTCTAGAAAAGTCTAGTTCGCCTCCGTGTTGAGTTGGCATTTTGTTTTTGATTTTTAGGCAGTTGAGATTATTTGCTAATTCACAAGAATATATTTATAGAAACAAATAAATAATTCTAAAATTAAATTAATTAAGTTGATAGCAAGCTATCAACAATTGTCCCAAGGGACAAATTACCTTGATTTTAATAAATTGAAAAAGGATGTAAATAAATTAAAATAATTTGTTTCTCTGTAAATCAACAATGTCATTACAATACCCAAACCATTAAGATTTATAGCCTGATCGTTTTCGTCCGTCAAGTAAAACCTAAATACATTATTTGAACTGGTTGATAATTTCTTACCATACTCCGACCCGCTTCCGTCGTATATAACGGCACCAAAAGGAATTTCGTTGGCAGTGTATATTTCTTGTAGCACGTGATTATCTCCTTCACCAACTAAGTCCGATTGAAGGTATAAAGTCTTTTCACCAGTTAAAATAATTACATTTGGTGATTTAATAAAATCATTAGCAAAGAAATATGTGGAATTTCTATCAAACCCCATTACTTCGTGAATACGGGTATCACCATCAAATATAAATCGCGGTTGAATACCTCCGTTATTTGAAACACTGAATGTTAATTTGCCATCTTCTGGTTCTATGTTGGTATTATTACTGGATACAACATAAGTATAATTATTTGGGCTGTCTGCGGTTAGCACCTCCGACAACTTATTTTTTAGATTGTTCATTGTGTAGTTTCCCTCAGGTATCGTAATTAAAGCCTCATACCCGTCTTCGCTAAGAGTAAAAGTATTATATGGTGAAGCCACAGAGTAATATGACTTTGGAACATAGATATGAAGAATTTTACAATGTGTGGGATTGTCTAGTGATTTTAAGTTTATTTCGTGTGTAAAGTCGCTATCTGTGCCTATTATTCTGTTTTTGCTGTTGATATAGTAAATACCACTACTTCGCTCTCCCTTATAGTCCATTGTATATAATACAAATAATATTTCAAATAAAAGTATCAAAATTACCATAACCATTCTGTGCTTTTAATTTTTCCGCTTCTTCTTCCTTTAGGTCTGTAAATCCGCTAGCAAACTTAAATCGGTTGCCTTTCGCTCGCTCCATTAAAAACCTCATTGAGTGCCATCCGCAGGTATCCGATGTGTTTGATTGGTTCTTTACTTGATTAACCTTCATTAATAAATAACTATCGGGGTGGCTTCGGTCAATTAGTTGTTTCATTTGTTGTTGAAAGACTTCCGTTGGTTGGTAAAGTGCTAATGGGTCATAGACTTCAACACTCCTGTCTTTATCTAGACTTACCCATATAGCAATCCAATGAGACCCCGCTTGTTTGTGATTATCTAAATTCATAATGAATCCGTATCGCTTTCTGCTTCCTGGCTTCAACTTATAGATTTCATCACTGGCTATTGCTCCGAGATACCATCCATATTTTTTCATTATGTCGTCTATTTCATTAGTCATTAGTCCCCTCCCTTCTCCTTCCTGTGTGGGTGTCTCCGCGATGAGTGGCTTTGCCACGATGTTCTGCTCCGCAGAACTTGTTCTCGGGGGTATGGTTGTATCCGCATCACTCGGTGGCATGGTTTTGTCTGGCGGTGTAGTCGTATCTGTTGCCGGCTCTGGTGGCGGGTGTATGGTAGGGGGTGGAACCCCCTCCAGTGGCATTCCCTCATCAATATTCAAATCTGTTGAAACTCGTTTATCTAAATTGGGATCGGAAGTCATTTTGTTAGTTAGAGTATTTACAAAATCATATTTGTTCATTGTGTGTTTCCAATCTTTGCGGGCTAAGTATTTTTTTATTTTCGCTATTGAAAATACTTTATCAATTAATTCTTCTAATGTCTTCGCCCCACTACCTTTTGCTCATTAATACCCATGTACTCTTCATATCTAGCATAATCCGCCACTTTTCTTTTTACGTTTTCCTTTTCATTTCCAACATCAATATTAAACCTTTTAATCATGTCAATAATCCACTTTGAAGTGTCTTTGTAATTTAATTTTTTATGTCCATCATTATCTAGTCTCTTTTTTAAAGCCTGTGCTAACTCTTTTATAGTAATGTTTGGGTGATAAGTTTTTGAAAATGCTGATATTAAAAATTGATTAATTTGTAAATGTTCAAAATGCTTACCCTTTTCTTCTGCCTTCTTTTCTTCCTTTTCAAGTTTTTCTTTGTATTCTTCTGCTAACTTTTTCTGTTCCTCTAAAGATGTCGCTGTGGCTATAGCCATCTGAATATCTTGACTGGCTTTTTGTAAGTCTTTACGACTCATCTTTTTTATGAACTTATCTGTATATCCTGCTAATTTCAGTGTTTCAATATCTTTCTGCTTTTGCTTTTTTTCTTCCTCATATTGCTCTTTCGTTTTCAATGGTGCTTCATCTCCTAAATTAGGTAATGGCGGTGCTTGTGGTGGTGCTCCAAATGGCGGTGCTTGTTGTGCTCCAAATTGTGGCGGTGCTTGTGGCTGTCCATATTGCGGTGGCATAATATATTGATATTGCGGTGGCGGTGGTAATGCTTGTATTCTATTTTTTCTATCTTCTTCATATTTTACATCATCTATGAGTTTTTGCTCCCTTCTTAGTTCTCTGGCTTTTTGTTCTTGTCGTTCCTTAATATCTGATAGTTCATTGCGGTGTATCCTTGCTAACTCATCCTGCCTTTCCTTCACATCTGCTACGTCTTTTCGTTCTAGCCTTTTCTTTTCTTCTTCTAAATCCTCCCTTTTCTTCTTTTCCTTTTCTTCCTCGGCATGTATTAACTCATATTTCTTTTGTAAGTTGCTTTGTATCTGGTTTCGGTTCTCGTGTTCAAGACGATTGAAATCAGATTTGATTATTTTTTCCCTTGGTTTGCGACTAGCCCTTTGCGACTTTGGTTTGCTAATATATTTCATAAAAAGTTTAACGATTTGTAATGTGCTTAAATCATTTGTTTTCTTACCAAAATTAAGATAATATTTTTTACCCTTCTGGATAATATATGGTCTCCAGCTCTTATTCCTATAAACCCGCGGGGGTCTTACCTTAGCCTTTTTCTTATTAGTCTTTTTAGCGACCATCGTATATAATTAAACAAAAAAATATTTTCAATTCGTTTGTATGAAAAATCATTTAATGAAACATGTTTCATCGGAACTTTACAGCCCCTCCTCGTTGCTTACCATACCCAAGTTTTGCAGCAGTAGCACTAACACTACCAGCGTAAGGCACCCCAACACTACTCAATGCCCCCGCAGTCCTAGAGATTACCTTATTATCGCGAAGGAATTTATTAACAGCCAAGGCAGTTTTTCCGACCTTAGCCCAGTTAATCTTTCCTCCCTTTTGACAACATCCCTTCTTCTTAGTTTTCTATTTTCCTCCCTTCTGTGGCATTGATGGATTGTATCCGATGTTATATCCTGATGGTTGTGAAATTATCACTGGTGATACTGGCATATATAATACAGAAAAATAATTAATTACGAATTTTATTTTTTTACTTAAGACGATAGGCAAAGTTTTTTCTTAATTCATCATCAACACTTGAGACATAAAGAAAATTAAATCTCTCCTTTGTTGCTTCGTGATACTTTTGAAGAAAGTAATCAAAGTCAAAAGATAAGTCTAAGTGTTTATACACGAGTTCCATTTTGTCCTGAGATTGCCCCGGAAAGATTAATAGATAATCTAACTGCTTAATTGCTTCTGGCCGTAGGTCGTTCAAATACTACTAGACATAATCACCTTTGATTTATAGTGCCTATTCTTTTTTAACAAATCACTTACGGACTTGTCTCTTAATCCACTCCCTAAATCGTCCAAAACAAAAACAACCTCTGGAGATATATATTTACTCGGCCTTTCTTTTACCTCTGCGGTGCTCTGTTTCTTTTTTTCTTCTTTTCCAAAGTATAAAAATTGTGGCTTCTCTATTTCTTCTTTGTCTTGTTTTACTTCTCCTTCGTGTTGCTCGTCATGTCTGTTCAGTTTGTCTAACTCATAATCAATAACATTTACACCATCTGATTTAAGAAAGGTATATATTGCCATCGGGTTGCCTCTGTTCTTAAAGTGCTTTACCATCGCTTTATAAATGTAGTCCTTGTGTATTGTTGAAGCAATAATGACAATACGGGTTTTTCTGTCTGTTGTCCGTTTCAGTATTTCAAAGAGTGCTGTCGTCTTACCGCTCTTCTTTCTAGCAAGTAGAAATATGTTAGCATACGGCTCATTGAATAATTTATAACCTTTTGCTTTTTTATCTCCGTTTCCATCCTGCTTCACGGGCTTCACTTTGACATTGTTAATCTTTTCCATTGCTATATTCTAAGCGAGGAATTCTAGGCACACAACAATTCGGCCCGCTAAATTTCCTGTGTCAATATTTCCGCTGTCGGTTTCAAGGACTTTAAATGTATATTGTCCGTCAGTCCATCCGACGACACCCAAATTATACCCGAGATTTGAAATGTTTGCTATGGTGCTGTCCGCAAATGTTCCAATAATTCCAATTCTGTCCATGTAAAGAATTCTGGTTTTGGTTTCGGTCTGGTCGTTCATATAGTGGATAAACTTAACATTCATTTTGGTGGGTGTGAATGACATTTGGATATTTTTATTAAATGTTTTGCTTCCTCCAGCAAAATCATTGCTCAGAAAAATAATCTTTTGGTATTTGTGCTCCGACATTGTTTATATATTGTGTAATATATTATGTTATTAATATTATTATTTATGTGGTCTGTGTTAGGACGGACGGCCTGCGACTTTTACTCACGGATAAGCGAAAAAAAGAATGAGAGTTGTGCTTATTGTATAAAGCAAGGAATAGAAAGTAAATTTAAATGTGTGTATAAGCCCATGAGTGATTGGTGTGTTAGTTTTGATGAAGCCATTCCTTTAATTTGCTCAAATGATGCTATGTGGTATAAAACTCAAGTATATGAATGTTCATTTCTTTGAAGAAGGTGATGGAAGGCAAATACCGATAAGCAATGTCAAAATTCCGACATAAGTGTTGGCTACCTCACAAGGTAAGTTCTTTTCAGATAGCCTTACGATACAAAGGGTTATAATGGTAATAATGATACCCATTTGAAATAAGTATTTAATAAGTCGGCTGTCTGTCGGTCTGTTTGTTATACAACAACAATTCCAGTTATCTTCCAATTCGTGCTCTACTTTTTTTTCCTCATTCTTCAATGAAATGTCTAAAACACGATTTTTCAACTCTGGTGTTAGTTCGCCGTCTATTTCAATGACTGGCGGTGGGGGGTGTAATCTAGGCATTGATATTTTAGAATTGCGTTTCGTGCTGTCGCACTCTCACTTATTCTAAAACATCGTTTTTTTACTTTGAAAAAAATTAAATAGATGACGATGTTTATCAACAAACGAGAATGAGTGAAACGAATGAGAGTGTAGTTGATAAATATCAAGGAAATACGACTGCTCGGATTTCGGCTAGTTGGTTTGCTTGGTCTTGTAGTATATTCATAAGATTTTTATTTTCTTTTTCTAAATTACCTACCTTGTCTGATAATTGTTGAACCGCCTTAATTAACGGGGCGATAAACTCAGAATAACCTATACCATAACCGACATCACCACTATCAACACATTTAACATCTTCTGGATTGATACTTACACCTTTCAATTCGTATTCTTTTCTTTGCTTTGGACACGGTACCATAATTGTTTCTTTTATAAAACCGCCAAAATCTAGCATATCCATTTCTGTTAGTATTTCTTCTAATTCCTGTGCTATTAAGCCAGTCCTACATTTCTTGTTGTCATTAATCATACGATAGCAGACTGGATTTAACTTATTAATAAAATCTAAGCCTAAACATTCCTTTATATCTTCTTTTTTTCTCTTGTCTGAATATTGAATTGGATTAGACAATACCCATAATTGCCCATCGCTTGCTCTTAATGACATTAAAGCAGTATTTGAATTATTCTCCCATATGAACCCACTCGTTGAAGAACCATTTAATCTAAATCTAATAGAATAAGAAGTTAATCCTCCGCCTACTCCTCCTGCTGGTGCTGTTCCTCCACTTAATGATTTATTAGCCCCAGACTGGCTCATATAAATCCCCCAGTTTGAATCTCCAATGTCCCACATAAATATTCCTCTCGCATTTGTCCCGTCTGTTTGCCCTTGAATTGCTATTTTAGCCCCATTAGTTGATGCTGATGCCGTTGTTAGTGTGCCTGTGTATGTAATTCCCGCATTTGCCGTTATTAATCCGCTCGCCGTTAATGTTGTTGTTGATATACCCGCATTTGCCGTTATTAATCCACTCGCAGTGATCGTAGTTGTTGATACACCAGCACTAGCCGTTATTAATCCTTTTGTCCATAAAGTCCCGTTTGCCCCGTTTAATGACATTAACAATTGTTCGGAAGAGTTCTCCCATATAAAACCATCGGTTGAAACATTGCTAACTCTAAATCTAACGGCGAAAGAAGTAAAATCGTTTCCAGCAACGGCTGATGCCACTCCACCTGCTAGAGATTTATTGGCTCCAGATTGTGCCATATAAATACCATAATTTGTATTGCCAGTGTCCCACAAAAATATTCCGCGTGTATTACCTCCATTAGTATTTCCTTGTATAACTATGCTAGAGCCTCCTGTCGCTGTTAGTAGGCCACTCGCGGTTGCCGTTGTTGTTGATATCCCCGCATTTGCCGTGATTAATCCGCTTGCGGTTAGTGTCGTTGTTGATATCCCCGCAGTTGAAGTAATTGTCGTTCCAGTTATTGTTCCTCCATTTGTTATATTGTTTGAGTTCATATCTAAGGCTCCATAAAACCGCATACCGCCAGCATTGTTAAAACGGACAATGTCAGACGAAGCACTTTTATTATCCAAAAGTTTTGAAATATAAAGTCCCGCCCCTTTTACATCAGATGCTACATTCGTAAATACATAACCTCGTTGGTTTGCGGTTCCACTTGTAGCGGTATTTAAAGTAAATAAGAAATACTGATAATCTCCTGATGTCTGTGAAAAGAATATATCTCCTCCATTTTGGTTTAATATCCTCGCCCCATTATATGTTATATTTCCGCCATTAGTGATAGTTTGATTATTAAAATCAGCATTGTTCGTTAAAGTTAGATATTTTATCACAGTGCTCGCCCCATTAAATGTTTTACTTCCTGTTATGGTTTGGTCTGTTGATAGTTTTACATTTTGCCCATCCAATGTGTCCGCATACCCTTTTGTTGCTCCGTCGGTTGATAATGTCGGAGTTCCAAGGTTGGCTATTTTGCTACTATTACAATCTAGCCCCGAAGCATTTACCCAACCGACGATTGTCCCGTCAATAATAAAACTTATTTTTTTCGCAGAAATTTCAAAGTTGTAATATGTTGCAGTTTTCATATCCAAACTAGCAATTGACCCGATATTACTGGTAGAATTGAAAACGATAAATGTGCCCTTTGTTGTTGAATTGATTGAATTTCCCGTTATTTCAACACCACTGCTATATGTCTTAATTCCTGCTATGGTTTGGTTTCCTGTTAGTTTCACATTTCGCCCGTCTAGTGTATCAACATAACTTTTGTTTGCTCCGTCCGTTGTTGCTGATGGTGTGGCTAAGTTTGTTATTTTATTGTTATTCAAAGATAGTGTAGTGCCAATTGCGGTTATAATTAAAGTATTACCCGAATATAACTCAACATACGAACCCGTTATTTGTATCGGATACCAAGTCGCTGTTGCTGTTTTTTGTGCTGCAATCATTCCTATTTTTGTATCAAAGGCTATGCCAATGCCGTCAAAAGTAGTTGGATTGGACGAACCACTTACTTCCAAAGTTGATGTAAATTTTTTATTCCCTGCTATGGTTTGGTCTCCTGTTAGTTTAACCACCGAAGTATCAAGGGCTGAAACATCAACACCATCAACAAAATTAACATTTGTTATGCTTTGACTTTTCATATCAATCCCCGCACTAGCATTTATTATGTTGCTGAATGTTTTGGTTCCTGCTATGGTTTGGTCTCCTGTTAGTTTGACGACTGCGGTATCAAGGGTGGATACATCAATACCATCAACAATACCAACATTTGTTATGTTAAATCCACCCATATTTAAACTACCCGTCATAGCCGTTGCTCCGTCCTTGGCTAGTTTCGTATCGGTATATGCTTTTGTTGAAGCATCATTGTCATAGAATGGTGCTGGAAGTCCGCTGATTGCTGTTGTGCTGTTAAAATTTAAAACATTATTTGTCAATGTCATTCCACCCCCTGTTGTTGGAGCAAAAAGTATGGACGAGCCTACAAAAGATAATGGATAGCCCGTTGCTCCACCTACCTCTGACGAATAAATAGAACCCATATTATTGTTGTAATTGAAGAATAACTTACCTGTATTTAATGGATTTGAGTCTTTTACCCCCACATAAGTAGTAAATGTTTTATTCCAGTTATTGTTTGGTCTCCTGTTAATTTAACCGCGGAACTATCAAGGGCAGAAACATCAATACAATCAACATTACCGACATTTGTTATGTTAAATCCTCCCATATTTAAATCCGCTATCATCATGGCAAGACCATCTAATCTTACGAAAGGAGAGTTTGTGTTTCTCCATTGTCCTGTGCTGTAAATGAGCAGTTGGTTATTGGTAGGTGTTGTTATTGTACAGTCGCTGTGTGTATCAATTGAACCATCCGCTGACACTTTATCATTATTGTCTTCGTGCTCAGATATCCAAGTATCAACATCTTTGGTATTTAATAAATTAACTCCCGTTATATTCAAATTACCACCCATACTAATGTTGCCGAATTCATCAACATTTATCGGGAATGTTTTATTGACCTAGTTTATTGAGTTATATGTTAGATAACTATTCATCGCCACTGGTGCTGTAATGACTACATCTGTGAGTGTATCAATTGAGCCGATTGTTGTATTTCTCCATTTACCATCTACATCATTATATGTTAAGTATTGCCCGACCGTTGGAGCGGATATGTTTGTGTCTATCAAATTATATAAACTTGTTTGGTGCGGATTGGATGTATTAGAGCGGTGTTGAGTTGAGGCTTTGACTTCGTCATTATCCCTTACTCGTTGCTCTGTATAATATAGATTTTTTCCTTCTTTTATGTCTGTAGTTGATTTGGTAGATAATCTTGTGTCAAATCGTAAATCCGTATAGTAGAGGTTCAAAGGGTTTTCATCTTCTGGCACTCTGTCTGTATTCAGACCGACGATGTTTGTGTTGGTAAGGTCAAGGTTGGCTATTGATAGGCTGTCTGTTGCGATTTCTGACAAGCCTAAGAGCGACTTGAAGGAGGAACCTGCCATATTCGTATATTAATTAATTATTTATTTATTAAAAAAATACTAAAATATATTAATCTTAGTATAAATGCAGTCTCCCGAAGCAAGTCGTAAGAATTGGGGTAAGGCTGTGGAAAGTATTAAGAGCAAAAAGCAACAAAAGGTTGAAATAGCGAAAGAGAAATTAGCAAAGTGTAGAAAGGCTTATGTAGGCGATGATGAAGAGATGGAGGAAAAGATAAACCGCACGGCGGAAATTGGTGTTGCTAATGATATCATTAATGGAAAAGACCAAGATGATACACCAGAAGAAACCAGTGAGAGTGATGAAGAATGTGATTTTACAGATATCATTGCTGAAAAGATGGCTAAGATGAAAATAAGAAGAAAGAAAGCGGAAGCAAAGAAGAAGGTAAGCAAAAAGCCTGTGCCTGAGCCTGAACCTAATGATAGCGAAAGCGAAAGTGAAGAAAGTGAGGAGGAAATGCCAGTAAAGAAAAGTAAGGGTAAAAAGTCAAGCAGTGTAAGTGTAAAAGTGTATAATCAATCTTCTGGTGGTGCTAAGAAAGAAAAAATAATGATGTTTAAGTTCCCAGGCCCGGTTTCCAATTGGAAACGATATTAATTTACTTTCCGGCACAAGAAAAAATAATAAAATGATATTTATTTATTGAAAATTACTTATATTATGAACAAACTAGACATAAAGTCATCAAAAATTTAATACAAAACTTAAAAATGAAAATGTTCTTCTCAGGCCGCCCCCTCACACCTAAGTCACACAAAAGACTGTTTCCAATTGGAAACGACATTAATAATCACCTGAAACAAACCCCCTTTTCTTTTTCCTCGGGTCTCCATGCTTAATGTGCCACGCATGACACCCGCGACCCTTAGTCCCACACAGCGGCATCTCGGGCCCGCAGGTCTCACAATAAAATGACGTGATGATCTTGGATGAACTTCCCTTAACAAACTTACATACCCTGCATCTGCGTCTTTTCGGCCTTGCGGTGGATTGATTCCACGACTCCCCTGCCTCCCTTTTGCGTCGAATTGCATCACTCATAGCCACCAGAGGGTACATAGCTAATTTCGTGTGAGGAAGGTTTGGTTCGGGACCTCGGAGGTTCTCGCTAGCCGGGCTAAGCATAGCCCAATCAATCTCAGAGGCTTTTTTGGCTGTTAAGAGCTCGTTTGCAACCAAATTTTTGAAAAAGCCTGGCCTGGTGGTTCCTTTCGAACGCAGATAAGTAGAGATGGTCGTGGTACTGAAGTGCATGTAATGAAGGTAAGCGTTGGTCATAACAAAGTCCATCAAAATCAAGAAATCGTTAACTTTCCAATCCCGCACAACGACATTCAAATTCATGTTTGCGTGCCCTTGACGAAGAGAGTTGAAGCGATCCACCGCATTGAAACATTCGTAGTACTTAGCAACCACGTCACACCGCGAAACAAACGCCGTACGCTTACTGAATCGTGCCTCTCGTGCTTTGCCCCCCAATGTAGTGCCGCAGGTGGCTATGATTTGCTGCATATTGTGGTCGTTCTGATTCACTGCCAACAAGCGAATACCATCTTTAGTGCACGTGGCTGACGCCAAATCGCCTTTGTTGTTCCCTCTGGCATGCCATAAAGTGAATTTGGGATAATTGCGGGTAGCCGTCTTTACCATTCCAATAAAATCTAGCCCATGCACCTTGACAACGACTGCTGTTCGTACACTAGCAAACCACGAGTCTCCTACAACAATGCGACCTGTACCATGCCACGGCTTGACTAGTCTCACTGTGGTTGCTGTTGTGACACCCCAATCATCTACCCCTGCCTTTGCACGATCTCGATCTTTTCCTTCTACACATTCCATAGCAATACAGATGCCTGTTTCAACGCAGCAGGTAGTATGGTACTCACGGCCCAAAGGAATGGGCTTGCGCGGGACGTACACCTGACCAGGCATTTCTTTGCCTGTCCACTTGCCCATCGACTCGTCGACAGTCAGGCAAGTGCCAGGCATGATGGCATCATTGAACTTCTTATTGCACTCTTCCATCAAAAAACGCACAGGCAGAAAGGGATCTTGTTCAGTGGCATCGGGTCCGAAACGCAAGCAGTGAAGGATAGCTTCGAATCGATTTTTTGACATGAATCTGCCGAAGTTGTCCCCAGGCAAACCGTCTGGCCCTACCTCACCCTCGTCCATCCAATGTCCCCTGCGCCTGCCCCTATCTGCAACTGAAATTTTGACAAGTAACCCCAGGAAAACAGCAAATTCCTCCTGTGTTATTGCTTTCTTCAACCAAGAGTCTTTCTGTTTAGCTATCTCCACGTTAGTAAATTCAATCAACCGACTGATAGCTTTTGGAGGCATGAAGTGCATGAAGTGTCTATGCAAGAAAAGAAAAGACAAGGAAAAAAACAAAGAAAAACATGACAAGAAGGTGCAAGTAAGTGCAGCAAGCAAAGGAAACATAGACAAGACAAGCACTCGAAATGAATGACTTTGGAACTGAAAATCTCTGAACACACAAAACTTTTTTCAAACCCAACAGCAACAAATGGTGCACACACATACATACTGTTTAGTGTTGACTGGAAATGAGTGAAAAATGGCAAACAGCAGAGAGATTGGGAGAAGTTACTGAAGAGGGGAAGCGTTTGCGGCGCCCTGTAGCCTGGTCTTGGGCTGGAAGATCGGTCTGTCTGCACTCCAATCAACAGTTTGTGGCTCCAACTTCCAATGAAAACCGTTCTTTACCAACTTGGTGTCCTCGTCATACACTTCGCTTTCCTCGCAGGGGCAAATATTGAACCCAGTATGCGTTTCCTCTTCTCCTACTTCGTCAGTGTCTGAGGCAGACAGATTGTGGTCTGGCTCAGCTTTTTCCTCCTCCTTCCCCTCCTCTTGGTTCTCCTCGACTGTCTCCTCGTCATCACTGACATCTATGAGGACCTCCTTCAAACTAGCATCAATACAGGAAAAAGCACCCACTGCCTGCTCCTGTTCAGCACGCAGAACATTGGACGAAAAGAAATAATCCTTGTCGTCCAGATTCAGCGTTACAAGTGCTTTGTGGTGTTTTGTTTCCTTGTCCTTCAATTTCCCAACAAGCCTTATGTCCCCAAAAACACTTTCTCCAAATTTTCGTCTTGCCCAAGGCTTTCCAAGTTTCACAGCAGGGACCGAAACGCAGCTCCCCACCTCCATCTTTTTTCGAAAAATGCCTCAGACAATGCAAAAGTGGGAAAAAAGGGGTGGTCAGTCAAATGCCGATTTCTCGAACTTCTACCAACCGTTTTCGGAACAAATTTTACACGTCGCTTCCCACAGTCTTTCCTGAGCCCTGGAAAACATCGGAAGTCATTAATTGAGCAGAATCCGTGAGAATAAATTTTTGGAAAACCGTTGCCAAAAAACTGTTTCCAATTGGTAACAAAAATTTCCAATTGGAAACTCCGGGAACTTAAACAATGATATTGAAAAATGTTTCTTAAAATTTTGATAATATATCATGGATAATAAGAACACAAATCAGCAACAACAACAAGAAACTCCTGAGCAGACTGAGAGAAAAGAAAAACTTGAAGAAGTGGCAGAGATACATTTTCAATCAAAGCCCGCTAAGATATGGAACACAATAACATCACCAGAAGCAAAACCACTAAGTCAAGTATTTATTGATTTAATGGATATGTCAAAGGTTGCGACAAAGAAAGGTAATGCTAACTATAATTTTGGATTAGTTGCTATAGATGTATATAGCAGTCGTGGGTGGATTGAGCCAGTCAAAAATAAAACAACTGGTTATGTCTTAGAAGGGTTAAAAAAATATTTACTAAAAAAGTTCCTGAAAGAATTACTTCAGATAATGGAGGTGAGTTTAAGGGACAAGTCAGTGAATATTTCAGACAAAATAATATTGAACATAGAACTGTCCAAGTAGGCGATCACAGAACAATGGACATAATTGATAGGTTTATTAGAACAATACGAAATGAATTAAACTTGATATGGGAATTTAATGAAAATTTTCAATGGGTTCCTATTATTCATGAGGTTGTTGATGCTTATAATAAAACATATCATACAACAATTAAAGCAGTTCCGATTAATGTTTTTGAAGGAACCGAAAAGAACACTCAGGAAATATACCGAAATCCTTTAATTAATGAATTCCCTAAGGGTACAAGAGTAAGAAAGGAATTAGAAAGAACTATTTTTTCTAAAGGGGACAAGCAATTCAGTAAAACTATATTCAAGGTTAAGGGCCGTAAGGGCTTCAAAGTCATACTATCTGAAGAGGACTTAGTACGACAGTCAGAATTATTAAAAACTAATATTGAAGAGCACCATGAAGAAACGGAACCGAAGGAGCAGTTATAGGACAAAGTTAAATAAATTACAAAAGAGAAAAAAATATTAATTTATTAAAATCATTAGATGTAAAACCGGAAAACATACGTAGCAGTGCTAGAATAAAAAAGAAAAAAGATATTATGGATTTATAATATTTTTAATTATTTTTGGTTTGAATGTATTTCTTATGTTTCGCCGTTGTCTCATGAATTTCTTTGCAATTTCTCCTTATCGTTGAACTAAATTCACATTTTATTTTTTCTGTATTTAAATCATCGTTTGAAGGATTAATTCCTTTCATTCTTAATTCGTGATTGCTCGATAAAAGATGTCTTGTTTTATATCATCTGGTTGTCTCTTCACCACATTCACATATAAAATTTTTCTTCATCCATTCCTTATTCCATTCATTTTTGTATTGTTGTTTATTTTGCTTAACTCGTTCATCATTGTATTCCTTCCAGACTTCGTGTTTTGGTTTTATGTTTTCTTCATAAAACTTGTCTGCTTCCTCTAGTGCTTGTTCTTTATTTCTTTTTCCATATTGTGAAAAATTAAACTTTTTCTTTTTTATTTTACCTTCTTCACACCATTGAACTACAACGAATTCACATGAACCTGTAATTAATTTTGGTCTAGTTTCTTTTATTATATATATTCCTCCTTTTGAAATGTTGATAGGTTGCTCTTTTGTGTATGTCATTTTTATATATAGGATATTATATTATGTCTTTAATATGAATATATATATGTGTCTTTATTTTATTTATTTAAATAATAATTATTTACAGGTAGCAGTTTTTCTTTCTTTTGTCTGTCTGCAAATAGATAGACGAAATAATGAATGTCCAGATCAGGAAAAATGGAAAAACTTAAAACCACACACCGCAAAAAAACAGAAAAGGAAATAGAAACAGAAAACCACCTAAACCTTAGAGCGCGGTACCGCGGTACCGCATTACCGCAATAATTCAATCATGAGTGAAAGTCTGATCATGTCGGAAAATAGAACGAAATTCATAGTAAGAGAGATTTGAATAAAATTGTTGTTTTGAACTTAGAGAGAATAGGAAGAGAGAAAACATAATAACGGCTATTAGTGTGGTTTCTGTGATGAAACTGCACTGAAACCCTGTGCCCAAGTGGCACCCTATACTACTCATGATACGACTGAGTGAAAATGCCTTCGTGGTCCTCCTTGCTTGTGGGCAATGTGCCAAGGATATGGCCGTGCTATGTATGTACTGTCTCACAATACTACATCCCTTCCATATCACCACTAACCCGCACCCTACCCTGCCGCCTTGCATTTCTAAGGCAGCTGGTTGGCCTACATATTCTCATACATAGGACATGGACCCTATCAATCGCAAGGTGACAGGGTTCCGTTGATGATGATATAGAAGGAGTGCAGTATCGTGAGACAGTATATAGCAATGCCTTCGTATCTAAGCTCAATTCCCCCTAATAAGAAGGTCAAAGTATGCATTTCTACCGCTGTCATATACGTTCAAGCAAACTCCAAGTGCCTTGGCCTTGGCAACCAGGCAGGGTGGAACGAGAGTTGCTTGCGTAATGATACAAGGGTAGTGCTGCGGGGCCGTGCACAGCACGGCCTTGGCCTCCGAACTTATTCCCGCTAAGTGGAATGGATGCCTATGTCTTCGGATATGCCACCAACTGATGGCGGGGTGGAATGGATACCTATGTCTTCGGATATGCAGAGCTGATAGACCAAACATATTTATCTATCTTATCTATCTATCTATCTATCTATCTTCTCGCTTGTTGAGCCCGGAATAAAACCCACAGTGCTCTGTCGGTTTATACTAGACTGTCGAACAGTCTCGAAACTCCATCTGCTTACTGGGTCCTCTGTAATTGAGGTGGGAGCTCGTTCTGCAAGGGGCGCTTATGGAACGAGCCCTGGCCCCGCCTGGTACTAGGGAGATTTGGTATCGCCTGTATCAGTCCCTTCCGTGCAAACATCACGGCTTAGCTGGGCATCGGGTTAATACTTTACCCACAGACTTCCTTGGTTGACGAAATCAGAAGCTCCTTTTTTCTGACATTAGTCGATATCTCATCTATCTATCTATCTATCTATCTATCTATCTATCTATCTATCTTATCTAAGTACTTATCTATCTTATCTATACCTACCTACCTACCTATCTATCTATCTATCTATCTATCTATCTATCTATCTATCTATCTATATATCTGTCTGTCTATCTATCTATCTATCTATCTATATGTTTATCTATCCATCCACCTACCTACCTACCTACTTATCTTTTGTATGTTCGTCTTCGTGCAGGCATGTATGCATATACGTATGCATGTATGTATATATGTTACATACATATGTATGTATGTATGTATGTATGTATTTTTGCACGTACGTACGTACGTATGTATGTATGTATGTATGTATGTATGTATGTGCATAGGTACACATGTGTGTATTATGCATGCATGCATGTATGTATGTATGTGTGTATGTATATATGTAAGTATATATGTATGTTTGTATGTATGTAGTATGTATGTGTGTCTGTTTTGATTGTCGAGAGACGCACGCCGAGGTCCTCCTCTGTTGTATGGGCGAGAGATAACGAGAAAGGGAGAGAGAGAGAGAGAGAGAGAGATACACTCTCTCAAGTTGTGCACACGGTGAGGTAAAGTACCTTGTGCAATTGATACAACATGTATGTGTGTATGGTTCTGTAGGTATGTATTCAAATATGAATCATGCATATATCTACATATGTATGTGTGTACGTATATATGTATGTATTTATTTATTTGTATGTTTGTCTTCAAAACGTATGTACGTATGTGCATGCATGATGCATGCACACAAGCAAACGTATGTATGAATGTATGTATGTATCCATTCATGCATGCCTGTGTATGGATTGTATGTGCGTATGTATTTGTGTATGTTTGCATGCAGATATGTATGTATGTATGCACCTTTGTATGTATGTATGTATGTATGTATGTATGTATTCATCTATGTATGCATGCATTCATGTATGTATGTATGCATGCATATGCATGCGCGTATTTATGTATTCATGTATGTATGTATTTTTGCATTTTCAGTTTTGCTCAAAAGCGTTGTGAGTGGCACATGTGGTTTTTGCCTGCTGTTTAAAGCGAAAGAGAACAAGTCTTTCTTCACATTCTGGACAATTTCTATAATACGGACTACTTCAGTCCTTCACTTTCTTGGACGAATTACAGAGTACGGACAACGATGACAATGGCAATAGCAGCAGCAGCAGCAGAAGCAGAAGTAGTAACAACAATGACCACGACGACAACACGCACACCAATCGTCGAGGATCCAACAGCAGCAGGAGAAGCAGAAGCAGTAACAACAACAACTACAACACGCACACCAATCGTCGAGAAGAAGAAGAAGAAGAAGAAGAAGAAGAAGAAGAAGGAGAAGGAGAAGAAGGAGAAGGAGGAGGAGAAGGAGAAGAAGGAGAAGGAGAAGAAGAAGGAGAAGGAGAAGGAGAAGGAGGATCCAAAAGAAGCGCAGAGCGCGTACATCAGGTCTTTCCTGCTAGCGTGGGGCCGGCTGGAGGAAGAGGCGTGCATGAGTAATGATCCGTCTGAAATGGAGAAACGGAATATAATTGTGCACAGCGTCTATGAGAAGGCGAAGCCGCTGACATCGCTGACATACCCATGGTTTACGAGCCTTGTCGAAAAGGCTCAGGAAGATCTTGTCAATCAGAGCTCTAGAGACAGGGACAACCTCCTTTTTGCACGGCATATGTTGCTCGTGGCCTGTAACAAGGCATATGAAGCAGAGGAAAAATTTATCAGAAACAAAAAAGCATCTCCAGAATTTGCAGAGAGGTTGAACAGAGCGGGGCTGAAATTTCCAGATTTGTTGTCGAAAATTCCAGATTTGCAGTTGGCCAAGCAACTGAATCAAGCTCGCAACGCAGTTGTGTACGAGCTTGGTCTGAAAGACTTGAAAAAAAGCATCAACCAAGAGATGCAGCGATTCCAGAGTGTTGACGATCTGATTCGTTATGTGAAATTTAACATGAAATCTAACAAGTTGCTGACGCACAGAATGGAGCAAAAAATCAGAAAGAAAGCAGTCGGTGTGGATAATATACTCCAGGTCCTGCACATCATGAATACTACCATGTTCAAATGCAGAGGCGAGTCTGGCCGACACCAAACCCTGAAAGTCGTCCTGCAGAATGTGGACGATCAGCTTTCACGTTTACCTGAATTGCTCAAGATTCCTGAAATTGTGTTTGACATGCTGGAGGTTGACATGTTCGAGCTAGATGATTTTCAAGGCTGCAAGGGAATCCTGGAAGACCTCGTGGTGAAATATGAGCTCTCTGCAGGTTTCAGCGCGAAAGTCACCACAGAGTGCAAAACGGAAGAAACCAAGGATACGAGAAATTGAAAAGGGTAATCCTTCTGCCCCTCCCGGATATGCCAGCAGAGCGTTTAAATCAAATAAGCTATAACACAAGCCACAACAGGCAGCATTCAAGCTAAGAAGAAAGTGCTGGAGTTTCTGCTCTAACGAACTAAGTTCTTTGTGGGAAGTTAATTAATCCCCTGTCGCACCAATTATTTTTGCCGACGTTCAGATGTCAAAGTCAGCAATAGAAATCGAAATAATGGTCAGATTCTGGATTAGTATTCAGCATTCGAATGAGTGCGATTTAACTGCTATATCCATCCGCAAATTAAGTAAATTTTGGCGAAATATTACCGTTAAAATGAATTGATTTGAATTCTTAACAATATCTGAAGCTTAATTGTAATTCTATGGTTGACATCTGGACGTCCGCGATAATATCTAGACTATTTATCCTGCATTTTCGGTGAGCTTTATCGTTAGTAGTCGTAATTTAATAGATAAACCGTACTTTTTACAGAAACTATACCTTCTCAGTCCTAAAGACAAACATGAAGCAGGACTACTGGAATGTGACTTAAGCATTTGAATTACAAAAATGAAATCATTTCAAACTGAAAAGTCTACTGCCGGTCAAGACGGAGTTTATGACTAAACTAGCATAGGTAATGGTGTAGATTAGAGTAAATTTCTTAATAATTCAAAATCGAATAATCATACCGTAGGCTTCGCGGACTTTTTAAAAATGACTTGGCGGCACCGGCCGCCGCAATAGCATCATGATATTTCGACTGTGGCAATGATCCACAAATGTGGCGCTCGCCGGGTTAAGGGTTAATAATAGTATTTAGTCATACCCCTGTGCAGTCGAAGAGCGTTCAAGCAGTGGTGTACATTGGACACTGTCAATCAAGTTAATTAGACACTTCGGCCCTCAGCTATGTCCATATTGCTATTTAGTATGTTAGCATTATACGTTACTGTAAGTAGTATTATTAGTTATTAATACAATCATTTAGAGTGCCTTTTCTTGTACTGGTGGCACTAGCTTTTTACCATTACCATTATTGCCTATATCAGGCAGTTTCGTGTGTTATTTTCTAGAGGTACATCTTTTGTGTGACGTCGTCAGTTAGACTGGCGGGAATTGTTCAGTATTGTTAAATTCTTTTGCGTGGGAAGCAGTTGGCCGGTAGGAGGGGGACGCCCCGAGTTCCGGTCGCCGTTTGCAGAAGTCGCGAGTGTTTTCTCCCAACTAGTTATGAGCCTTGGAGCGTGACCTGTGCAACGGATCGCAGAGGAGAACCTTCGTTAAAGGGGTGAGTGGTCCGTGCCACCTTAAGTGACCCCATTACAGCATCGGAAAGTGCGCATTTTCAATTGTGTGGCTACAGCTCAGGTCGGATCACTGTAGACACTACCCACGCCCTGCTCTGCTGGTGTGTAGTGCAAGGGCAAGGTGGGGGACAGGACAGAGAGACAGACACAGAAGCGTACAGGTCGTAGTGTGGGAGGGGTGAGCCTCCTAAAGGTGTTGTGCATTTGTCAGTTCTGTGACGTGGCCAGTTGTGCTTGCCGTGGTGCCAGTCGGGATTGAGCACCCGCTACCAAGGACACAACAAGTTGCAAGGCCAGAGTACAAAGCAGTAGACCAGTTGTGCTTTGCCGTGGTGCCAGTCGGGATTGAGCACCCGCTTCCACGGGACACAACAGTTTACCTTGCAAAGTTATTGTTGAGCAGTAGGCCAGTTGTGCTTTGCCGGGGTGACAGGTGGGATTGAGCACCCACTGCCCACGGGACACAACAGCTTACCTTGCAAAGTTATTGTTGCATTCGTACTGCATCATCGCATCTACTCCTTGTGTCGCGGTTGTGACTGTGTGAGGAGTGAGAGAGAGGGGAGGTGAGGTCGTGAGCTCTGAAGAACCGTGCATTGGACACGAGGGGAGGAGCGAAAGGTAAGTGTTTAGGTGGTTGTACAAAAACAACTACAAAGCTAGGTAGGTTGAAGAACTGACTTTGCAGATAGAGCTGCTAGTAGGTGGAAAGCTATCATAGGTGGTAGCTGAGGTAGCCTCAGTGTAGTTTGAGCAATAGAGTCAGTGGTAACACACGTGGTTGAAGAGAGAGAGAGAGAGTAAAGGGTGGTGTGGACAAGCAAAACACTCTTCTGTGTAGTGTGTGTGTGTGTCTGCTCGTGGCCTCTGTTGTGTTCTCTCTGTGTGGGAGTGTGTGTGGTTGCTTGCCTGTGTCTGTGCCATCAGAACAGCGTAAGCATAGCGTGACCCTATCTCTATTTGGCAAGTAGAGAGCATAGCTGTGTGCTGTGTGTAAGAGTGTGTGTGTGGAGTGTGTGTCTGTTCGAGACTGACGGTGGTTAGCAATGACTACGAGTAAGACAGACAATAAGATTACGTTCACCTGCAAAGAGGCATGGATCCTCTTGCATAGGCAGGTAGTGCTAAGCTGTAATGCTAAGGCCCCTAAGGAAGTGCTGCAGGGTGCTGACGCCCACAAACAATATGTACATCGCGAAAACGTATTAGGAATACAGCTTAAGGGTAGGGAGGTGCCCCCCTTTGTACTAGCTTGGAAGAGGTAGGGGGTGGAATGATTGGGCTGACTTGGACGAAGAAGTAGTAAAGGAATACTTCGAGGACAAAGCCAAGGGTCCTACTCACCTGTGGCCTATGCCCAACCCCAAACCGGAAGCTTCAAACCTTGAGGAGGCGTTAGGAGTAGAGGAAGAACAGAAAACCCCAGCCAAGAGTTACAAACCGGTATTTGGCAGTCCGAAGGACAAACCAACCACTGAGACTGAAGAAGGAAAGGAGGAGGAGGAGGAAGATGAAGACCGGCACACCTCTGACCTCTACTCTAGTGGGTATGCTAGCACTGACAAACCTAGGCTGTCAACTGGCAAGGGCTCAGACTTAGAGGGCGACAGCAAGAGTGGGGCCTCCCGAGGACAGACGGACCCCTCTAAGGTCAAAACCCCACTAGGGGGTGCTGATCGTGCTGCCGCACTGACACGACAGGTGATGGCCTATGACGCTAGTGTACTTGCTGAGATGAGCAAGCAAAAGGAGAGGGTGTTCAATATCATCTATGACATGCTCGGTGGTGAGGCGAAGAGCCTAGTGCGTGACTTAGCTGATCCGGAGAAGCTGACTTTTGGCCAAAACCCTAAAGCACTGTGGGACAGACTGCTAGCCCGGTACAAGAAAGCTGACCCCTCTGACGTTCAGGACAAAGTGAAGGAACTGAATGACTTCCTCTTTACGAGTAAGCAACAGTACGTCGGTCAGTGTGTAGACTTGAACGCTAGGAGAGACTGGTTGGCCGACTATGGCCAAGCCCCAACCGATGACCGGATGCAAAAATAGTGAAGGACGCGTTAGTGGGCCCAAAGCAATCTGACTCTAGGGTAAAGAAAGCTTGGCAAGTCTGGGTTGAAATGGCTGAACTGAATCGCAAGCAGTTCAAGTGGGACTTCGCATCCTGTGGAAGTTCGTGCAAGATCGTGCCCTTGAGCTAGACAAGAAGTTTGACCGGGCCAAAGTGACTAGCTCCACGAAAAAAGGTTTGGCAGCTCTCAAAGCCGGGAAAGGGAAACTCAAGGACGAGTGCTGGCTCTTCAGCAAGGAAGGCAAATGCACTCGTGGGGCCTCCTGCCGCTACCTCCATGTTGGAGGGAAGGTGAGGGGTGTGTTTCTTGTGGGACAAACAGGGGGAGTGTAGATGGGCCGACAAATGTAGGTTTGAGCATGACCCCACTAAAGCCAAGAAGACCCCTCCCAAACCGGCAGACACCCCCAAGGGGGAGAAAAGCAAGAAGAACGAGAAGAGCAAGGGGCCAAAGTGTTTCAACTGCTTTGAAAAGGGACACATCGCCGGTAAGTGCAGCAAGAAGTGCCGGTTGTGCGGGGGCAAACATAAGTTGAGCAAGTGCCCGGACAAAGGCCGAAAGGAGAAGGGGGAGGCCGCAAAGGGCTCTAACGTGGGTAGTGATAGCGACGACTCCGAGGATGAGGAGCCGGGCGTCGCCTTAGAACAGATGGTGAAGTTCCTAACCGGCAAGTCGAAAGACAAAGCCCTCATGGCTAAACCCGGGGATGCAAACCTTCCTGAACCGATCATACCCCCGGAAGACGAGAACAGTCTTGGGATCTTGCTTGAGGATGATGCCGACATAGATAAGAAATGAGGGGCGGTGCCATGAAGTGGCGGAAGGAAAGCGCCGGTGCGTAGCCCGGTTGAAGGTCCTGGAATCTCCCTTCAACAGCCTTAGGATTAAGGCAGCCACTCTCATAGATAGCAACTATTGCGTTGAGCATCGGTACCAGCGAGCCAAGCAAAAGAGAGAAAATGCCTTGCGCCGGTGGGCAGCCGACATAGCCCGAAGGGATCATCTGGCTCTAATGTGCGAGATGGGAGAACGGGGGTTAGAAGCCCAAATCAAAAGTGGGAGTACTAGTCATCCCCTAATGGTTGAGGCCATAGTGAGACACGAAGCCGCGAAGCGGGGTATCCCGTGGAACCGGTCCCTCTTGCCCATCATCCACTATACAAAGCCCCGTGAACCCGGACAGTTCACCGAGTGGGTCATTGGCCGACAACCGGTAACATGGGAGGCGTCTGGTGTACCCTCATGGCGTAAGGTGTACCGCCAACATGAACCTCAGGCCGGTGCACAAGCGAAGCATATGTACTTCAGAGGTGGCGTATCCCCCTCTCGTGGGGGAGTTGTGCCCCCGCCCGTAGCATCGGTGCCGGTACGCGCCCAAGAGGTGAAGGGTACTCCCCTCCGTCCGGTAGTGCCCAACCCCCGTGGAGAAAGTAAGGGTAGACCTAGAGGGGCGAGCGAGTCGTCAGCGGTACCTGCCCCGAAGGTCGAGATTGGTTCAAAGGCCGAGCCGGCTGAGGCTGGTAGTGGTATCATGAGCCAAAACTGAAATCTTTACTCAAAGCAAAAAGGGAAAAGGTACATGGGGTGAAGGTGAGGCCCGGCCCGGAGGACTACCAACCCGATGGTTTGGCGGACGTGGAAGACGAGCCTCCGGAGATGCAGTCCGATGCCGATCCTTCCTCGGAATCCGACGGAGAGGGGGAGCGTGAAGGTAAAGAGTCCCCGGCTAGAGATGGAGACGTGGGTAGAGCTCCGGTAAGGGTGCCGTCCCCCATAGGTCCCGACCCTAGTGTTGATGCAGACCCCGGTGGTGGGGATGCTACCGCAGGGACCGATAGCAATCCGGTGACTACGCCCACCAGCCCAAGCAATTGGCGTAGCTCCGTGGGCGCTCGTGCGTTTGGCTTCCTTGAGACGGTCAGAGCCTCAGTGAGTGGGATGCCCTGGTTTGCGTCCCATGCTAAGACGGTACCCCCTGCAGACCGAAAGGTGACGTCCCTGTTACCCCCTACTACTAGTACCGGTCCGTCTACGGCCCCCTCAACCTTAGATGAGCCTGATAGTCCTACCCGACTAGGTACCGGAGAGCGAGAGAGTCGACTCCGAGCCGTGGCAGAGCAGCAAGAGGAGATGCGCCGGTTGCATCGTCCGGCGTTGAGCGGTGAGGAAGAAAAAGATGAAGCTGACTTCCGGAACAGGTGGGGAGAGTGGACTAGGCTGTTGTACGACTGGGCGCAGGGGAGTGAGTATCCCATGAACAAGCCTAGGTGGCCGAGACATTGGGCCGTAGAAGGAGCAGCAGCAAATAGTGCCGCTGGGTTTCAACCTCGTACTAGGCCGTTCAGAGTCCGAGAAAGGGTGGTGGGCGGTGAGAGCGTACTAGAGAAGGAATACGCAAGTTTGCCGGAAGCCGAGGGAGAAGCTGACCCGGTTGACGACCTAGTTCATTTCATGACCGAACGCGGAATCATTGGATGGCTAAGGGTATTCGGCTAGCAGAACAGGCCCTCCCAGGACGGAGTGCGGACAAAGACCCCATGTTCGATTCGGGAGCTACGTTGCACTTTGTGCCGGCCGGAGCTCAACAACGTTTGTTCAACATTCAGCGAGGGATGAAACGGGTAGACACGGTCAACGGGGAGACCACCGTGACTAAGAAGGGCTCGTTACGACATGACGACCATGAACGGAAAGGGGGGAAAGAACAGGTTGCATCTAGGTAGTGTGTGGGTTAGCCCCAACATAGATGAAACCTTAGTATCCGGTCCTCAGTTAGCTAAGGAAGGGTACAGTGTAGTTCTCAATCAGAAAGGAGAGGGCTATATCACCAAGGCCCGGATACCGGACATTTCCCCTGAGCTTAAGGCCGGGGTCCTTTACCTCGACGCCAAGGACTAGGTGTGGCGTTTTGTGACGTCCACCAACCAAGAGCTGGCTGTGGATAAGGTTGAGGCTAGAGCTTTCTTTGGGAAGGAGATGGCTAAGGTCACGGAGTTGACTAGTGAACAACTCCATCAGAAGTTCGGAGGGCCCGGAAGCAATATGCAGCGCCTCATCAGTGAAGCGTACGGGATCGAGATAGTGAGTGACAAAACCCATGAGCAAGCGGTAAAAGAGTGTAAGGAGTGTCCAGTCGCAAAGGAGGAAAAGTGAACCACCCGGCAACCAACCAGTTGACACAAGTAGGGAAGTTCGAAGCCGTGGCGTTCGACAAGTCCGGGTGGTCACGCAAACCCCTCTATGGGGGGTTTTAGTACGGCATGGTGGGAATCGAGACTAACACCGGGTATGCGTTCGGCCTCCTTCTAAAGGATGGCACCGCGGCACCACAAGTGCGTTTCATGCGGGAATGCATAAACTTCCTTGAGACGCAAAGCGGCAAGAAGGTGAAGGAAGTCCGGGTAGACGGTGAGCATATCTCAGCTGACTTCAAGGAGCTGGTCCTGGACAAGGGAGTGAGGAAGAGGATCAACACCCTCAACGAACACAACAAGAACGCCTATGCTGAAGTGTCCCAACGTGACTTTTGGCGCAAAGCGCGCCATAACCTGGTTAAGGCTCAGCTACCCTATGAACTCTTGGGATATGCGTGGCAGCACGCTATCCTCTTGCACAACCTTTCCCCGAAACGATCCGGTGGTGAGGTCCGGATGTTTGAGCTTATGCCCCGTGAAAGGAAGGTGAATTGGATAGCTTACCTTCATCCTTTTGGGTGTCTATGCCACATGGTCATCGAGGGCAGGTTAGGACATGACGAGAGCCGGACGCACATGGCCGCCTGGTTAGGGCTGAGTTTGGAGTACTCCGCACACTTGATCCTGTGTGAAGGTAGGGTGTTCCCATGGCGAAACGTCAAGAACTTTGAAGACAACCAGCCGGCCTGGCCTTTGTTGCAACCCCTCTGGGAGAAGAAGGGCCTGAGCTTGGAGCCGTTCAAGGGAGACCCGTTAGTGGAAACGCCGCCCTTGAGCAGCTGTTTGTCCCAAAGCCCGGGTGGGGGTGACCGATCCCGGTGAAGGTAAGAAGGCCCCGGATCAGGGGGAGCTTGACAGCTCCGATTCCGACGGCGAAGTGGAGGAAGCGACCTCTGAACAGGAAGCAGTGAAAGCAGAGAAAGAAGCCCCCGATCCCGACCCGGAACCAATAGGGGAGTTGAAGGGAAGGTGGGTTGAGACCCCAGCCACTCAGTGGGGCTGGGCTTGGGCCAAGAAGACCTATGGGGTGGGTTTCCGGGACAAGGTCCGACGAGGCCAGGTGCAAGACGTGAGCGAACCCATATGGGTTAAGAAGCAGAAGAAGAACGGACCAGCCCACTGGGTAAAGTTTGAGGATGACGACTCCCCAGACCGTATGTTGGACTCGGAGATCGTCAAGTACCTTGCCGACGGTCCGGAGACCGCCCATGCCGCTACGTTCACTAGACCAGTGAGTGAGAAGCAAGCCGACGAGCTAGGGTACTGGGACGACGCCCGAGCCGAGGAGATGGCTACGCTCTGGGAGAAAGGTTGCTTCCGGAGAGTCCGAGCCGACTTAGTAGACAAGAAAGACATTTGTGAAGGGCGGTTCGTTGATGCCACCAAAGAGGCAGGGGGAGAGATCCTAAAGTTCAAAAGCCGATGGACGGCCAAGGGGTTTTCCATGATACAGGGATGGCATTTTGGGAAACGGGACTTCCCAACCCCGTGTGCCCTTACCATCTTGATGCTTTTCGCCCTAACGGTGTTCTTTGGCTTAGTCTTGTCAAAGTGGGACGTTGGCACCGCATACACAGAGGCGCCTGCAGCTGAGCAGGGGTATCGCCCCAGTTACATTGTACCACCGTTTGGTTTAGAAGAGCCGGGGTATGTGTGGGAAATGCTTAAAGCCCTCTATGGCAGACCGGACGCGGGTCGCAAATGGTGGCGGTACAAGCTAGTCCCGTTCTTAAAAGGTTTGGGCTTTAAGGCTCATGTCGCTTTTCCTTGCTTCTTTTGGCGTTGGCTACCCGGTAAAGACAAACCGGACTTTGTGTTCGTGCACGTCGACGACATGATGGGAGCGTTCAGTGGTAAGGATGTCGAAACAGAGTTCTTAGCTGCCGGTAAGAAGGACTTTAGGGTCTTTAAGCAAGAGGCGCCGACCGGGGTGGTAGGCTTGAACACCGAAGATAAGGAAGACTGTCGGTTAGGCCGTACGATCAAGATCTCTCAGGAGGACTTTATCAAGGAGGCCGTTGAGAAGCTCCAATGCACCGGTCTAGCTACTGTCGACTCGCCGTGGTTGATGCCGGGGGTGCGGGCCGGAAAGCAGTCCGTGTTAGAGCAGTTCTCGCCGCAGCACATCGTAGGTGTCCTCTTGTGGACACGTATCACTCGGCATGAGGTGTTGGGCCCGCTCGGGGAGGTAGCGACCCATGCCTCCAAGCCCGAGTTGTTCAATTATCAGCAAGCCGAGCAGGTTGTGCGGTACCTTAACGGTACGCGTGCAAAAG
>WBZZ01000479.1:0-10000 GCA_019918135.1 Paulinella micropora
GAATCAAGTCGATCATTTTTCGTCCTCCTCCTCCCGTGTAGGCAGGTGGTAAGGGATTACCATATGCTCCTCCTCCTCCCGTCTCTTCTTGTTCAAATCCTCCTTCATCTTCGTCTCCTTCATATCTTCCTTCATCATCCCAGCCCTCTTCTACTCCTCCTCCTACTCCTTCATCTTCCTCCTCCTCCTCCTTCATTCAGTCCTCTTCCTCCTCCTCCTCCTGCTTCTTCTTCTTCTCTTCTTTGTTCTGCCTCCGAGAATTCACTCACTTCGGCGGTCTCTGTCGACATGATGTCGTAGTAGTAATTAACAGGAGGACAGTGTCAGCTCCTATGTTTGATTTTTGTTCGTTTGTGTTCTGTTCCTCCTTCAGTCGATTGATTAGTGAAGAGAGAAACTAATAGAGAGGGTAGAGTGAGATTCCCTGTCCTCTATGAAACACTGTTTGTATGTTTGTTTTTGTTTGAGAAAAATAATCTTTGAGACTTTCTCCGATTTCTTGTTTTCCAAACTCAGATTACTTTCTCCTCCTTCTTTTCTATATTGTATCTAGTATGAGGCACTTGGACCTACACACAGATAGTAATAGAGAAGCTAGAAAAGCTCTCCTTAAGAAGTCGACAGTCGGTCGGATAGGTTCTCAGACCTACCTTTAGAAAACGATCAGAGAGTTGCAAAAATACTCTGACGTATGTGTGAGATAATGCAGATAAATGCGCAAACTAGAAGGGTAGAGTGTTGTGCTCCTGTCCCTATGCTTGTTTGTGTGTTGTGTGTGTTCCTTCACTCTTCTGTCCACCTCCTTCTTCTTGGTCTCTGTGTGAGAACAGCAAGAACGACAGAGAGTTTGTATCTGATGTCTCCTTGTGAGCACACAGATACTGACTGGGCTAGAGTGTACGAGACACCTGCTTGAGACCAATCAAATTATTTGTTTTGTGAAAGAGTTATGAGGGAGCTGTGTTGGAGTATTTGTTTTCGTCTGACGTCCCCGTGTGAGACAGGTCAGTGAAAATTCACTCTGTTGCCTGTGTGGCAAATCAGAAAGAAATCACCCTAGTGATGTGGACTCCAAATGTAATGCCCCCAACGATAGCTCGTAAAAGTCGGTAATACAACCAAACACAGTCCTCAAAAGATGAGAATGATGTCTCGTTATATTAGCTCAGTGAAGCCAAAAAGGAAAACGGCAACAGACCAGGAATAAAATGGCATCAGGTCCAATCCGGACAAATAATACTGAAAAACAAGCTGGTGCACCTGTCACCAGGAAAAGATACTTTTTACCGGCTATCCGGGGGGTGATGCCTACAATTTGTAAACATCTTTTTCCCATCTTTGAGTGCAACAAAACACGTGTAAAAAACGGGGGGTGTAGTAGGAAATGAATTAATTTCTGTAGTCATTCCCCCAAAAATGAACAATGTGCCACTGTCCTTTATCAGCCGGCACATGTACAGAATAATGCAACACATCAGAAACTAATACTATCGCTAGCAGCAGGAAGAGGACATGAGGAGTCCCGTGAAATCTTTCGAGTCCTGCAAAATTTTCAAGTGCGAGTTCAGGAAATTTTTTCCGGGTCATGAAATTTTCCCGGGTCCTGAAAAATTATTTCGGGTGCTGAAAAATTTTTGCTGGTTCTGGGAAAATTGATCAAGCACAGGAAATTTTTTTCGCGTCCCGGCACATAACCCCAGGCAGAGCCAGGCAGACAAGGAGAAAGCATTACGTGAGACAGAGAGAGAGAGAGAGAGAGAGAGAAAGAGAAAAAGGTAATGGTTGGGTAGCAATAAGGTAGGGTACGGCACAGTCTAGCAGCAGCAGCAGGAGTAGGAGTAGTAGTAGTAGTAGTAGTAGTAGTAGTAGTAGTAGTAGTAGTAGTAGTCTCCGCCTGAGTTTCAACATTGTATACGTGGATGTATATGTAATTAACTATAATGTGTAATTGCATAATGGATACGCAAATGCATTAATGTAATACTATATGAATTGATGTAATATGCATAGATGTCGAACAAGTCTATCAATCATAATCCAGACGGGGGTTAAAAGCAAATACCCAGAAATAGCACAGCAGGAGAGAGAGACAGAGAGAGACAGAGAGAGAGAGAGAGAGAGAGAGAGAGAGAGAGAGAGAGAAATCCCATGCTGCATTGCCAAAAGGTAGATGTAAACCATAACCGAGGTAGATGATTTACAATATTACATCAATTCATATAGTATTACATTAATACATTTGCGTATCCATTATGCAATTACACATTATAGTTAATTACATATACATCCAAATATACACTGTTGAAACTCAGGCGGAGGCTACTACTACTACTACTACTACTACTACTACTACTACTACTACTACTACTACTACTACTACTACTACTACTACTACCAAGAGCAGGAAAAGATTTTCGGGTCCCGGAAATTTTTTCTGGATCTCGGAAATGTTTTTAAACTTTTCCTGATTCCGGAAAATTTTTCCGTATGTCGGAAAACTTTTCCGGATCCCGGTAATTTCTTTGGATATTTTTCAGGTTCCGAAAAACTTTTCCGGGTCCTGAAAATTTCCCAGGATATTTTTCAGGTTCCGAAAAACTTTCCCTGATCTCGAAATTTTCTCCCAGGTATCGAAAAAAATTCACGGGTTCCGGAAATTTTCCTGACTTCAACGCGTGATTTCCGGAATTTAACGCAAAACAGACAGAGAAGAGAGAGAAGAGAGAGAAGAGAGAGAAGAGAGAGAAGAGAGAGAAGAGAGAGAAGAGAGAGAAGAGAGAAGAGAGAGAAGAGAGAGAGAGAGAGAAGAGAGAAGAGAGAGAGAGAGAGAAGAGAGAAGAGAGAGAGAGAGAAGAGAGAGAAGAGAGAGAAGAGAGAGAAGAGAGAGAAGAGAGAGAAGAGAGAGAGAGCGCGAGTGAAGGAGAAGGAGGAGAAGGAGGGGGTTGAGGAGAAGAAGGAGGAGAAGGAGGAGAAGAAGGAGAAGGAGAAAGAGAGAGACAGAGAGAGAGAGAGAGAGAGAGAGAGAGAGGGAGAGAGAGACAGAGAGAGAGAGAGAGAGAGAGAGAGAAGCAACCAAGCAACCAAGCAACCAAGCAACCAAGCAACCAAGCAACCAAGCAACCAACCGACCGACCGACCGACCAGAGGAGAGAGAGAGAGAGAGAGAGAGAGAGAGAGAGAAAGGGAGGTCAAGAGAGAGAGAGAGAGAGAGAGAGAGCGAGCGAGCGAGCTTACCGTTTTAACAACGTCTTAAGCGCTCTTTTTCCACGCTCGCTCGATTCTGCAGCCCAAAAAACAAAAATCCAAGTAACACGCCTGAAAAAAACTAACAACAGCAGCAGCAACAAGCCAACAAGCTGCACAAAAGTGATGTAGAAGCAAATTGTTGCATGCATTGCAGTAGCAAAAGGATGCAAAAAGAAACCCACCTTCCATTCTGTCAAAGGGAGCTGTTGAGAATTTTGGGGTCGCTTGAAACTGAACCAAAGCACATGGTCAAAAAAGCCGGAACTTTGCACTTCCTGGTTTTTTTACCAGTGCCATTTTTCTTCCGATGCCACCACCCACCTGAATTTTTTTTGCAGATTCTGATAGCGCCTGGCCTGAAACGTCGAATGTAACTTTTCCCTGCCAGAACGGACCAGCCGTTTTTGCAGGGGAATTGCGCAAAGTTTGGCCGCCGAATCCTGCCACCAGAAAAATGAGGTGCTTTTCACCACCAGGAAACATTTGCAGGGTTCAGACAATTTTTTCATATATATAGCAACTTTTTCCAGATCCTGAAAAAGTTTCTCTGGATTCGGCAGGTTTGTCCAGTTCGCGACAATTTTTGTCAAGTCCTGAAAATAATTGCATACTCCAGGAAAATTATTTATTTTCCGGGTCCCTGCAAATTTTGCCGGAACCAGAAAATATTGTCAGGTTCAGGAAAAGCAAAATATATTTCCAAATCCTGAAAAATGTTTGAGGTACTAACAAATTTTTCCAGGAAATGAAAATATTTACAGCTCTCTACAATTTTTGTCAGGTCCTGAAAATAATTGCCTACTCCAGGAAAATTATTTATTTTCCTGGTCCCTGCAAATTTTGCCGGAACCAGGAAAAATTGTAAGGTTCAGGAAAAGCAAAATATATTTCCAAATCCTGAAAAATGTTTGAGGTACTGACAAATTTTTCCAGGAAATGAAAATATTTTCAGATTTCGACAATTTTTGTCAGGTCCTGAAAATAGTTGCCTACTCCAGGAAAATTATTTATTTTTCGGGTCCCGGCAAATTTTGCAGGAACCAGGAAATATTGTCAGGTTCAGAAAAAGCAAAATATATTTCCAGATCCTGAACAATGTTTGAGGTACTGACAAATTTCTCCAGGTCCTGACAGTATTTTCATCTCTCGACAATTTTAGTCAAATCCTGAAAAAATTTGCCTACTCCAGGAAAAATATTTATTTTCCAGGTCCCTGCAATTTTTGCCGAAAACAGGAACAAATTGTCAGGACCCGACAACTTTTGCTGCTTGTAGCCAAAAAAAAAAAAAAAAAAAAAAAAAAAAAAAAAAAAACCTGAACTAAGAAAAATTTTCCGGAACCAGGGAAGAAATAACTATTTTCCAGGTCCCGACAAAATTTGTCAGGATCAGGAAAAAATTGCAGGGTCCGGCAAAATGTGTCAGGTATCGGAATAATATTTTTTCCAGGCGCGCAAGACTTTTTCCAGGATCTGACTTTTTTTTTTTTTGTCGGGTCCCGACAAAAAAAAATTCTCTGTTCATTTGCCGGGACCCGACAAAAAAAAGAAAAAAGTCAGATTTTGGAAAAAAATGCAGGTTCCCGACAAAATTGGTCAGCTATCATCATAGGAATAATATTTTTGTCCAGGCACGCAAAACTTTTTCAGGACCTGACATTTTTTTTTGTCAAGTCCCAACTAAGTTTTGTCAGTTCCTGGCAAGAAAATTTGTCGGGCCCGACAAAATTTTGTCGGGTATGACACATTTTCCCGGGACCCGACAAAAATTTGTCTGGTCCCGAAAAATTTTGTCATACCCGGACATGTTTGTCAAATACCGACAGAAATTGTCAACAACTGAAAAAATAAGTCGCTATTTGTCGCCATAGAACTTGGTCTTACCCTTACGAGCTCAAGGGAAAAGAGAATTTACAATAATAATGAACACAACTGGTTCAAGGCTAACCTCCACTTCTATAACAGAAAGGGAAGTCAGAATTGAACACAAACAACAAGCCAAAGGGAAAACCCCGCAAGAAACGGAGTGTCCCTATGTGGTTGGAATCAGCCTGGAAAAGGGAAGACGCGCTGGTAGTACGTCGACAATACCTCGCTCAAGTCCGAGAAAAGCCTTCGAATTTGAGACGCTCTTTGAGCTACTTGCCAGCAGCAGCATCATCATCATCATCATCATCATCGTCGTCATCATCATCGTCATCATCATCGTCGGTACTGCCTACTCCGATTTTGATGGCGCCATCTACTCGTCGGTAGAGGGGACGTGTGGTGCATTTCCCACTCGAGAGGGAGGTGTGTTCTTCCATTCTCGGGCCGATTCGCTCGTAGACGGAGTAGCAGTCGCAGCAGTCGAAGGTGCTGGAGATTCCTCTGGAGTTGGGGATGCCTCCAGCTTCTGTCGTTTGGAAGGAGTACCCGATCTCTTCGATTCCAAGTGTCCGCCACGGGCGCGGTGGGTGACATGTTGCGTCTGCGTGTGTGTAGGATAGCTAGCTTTGCTCTCGCTGTCCTGCTCGCTCTCGGACTCGACTGGTGTCAGTTCGATTACTTCTTCTTCTTCCTCGTCTGCCTCTTCGTCGTCCTTAGCTGCTTCAGCTGCAAATTCGTCTTCCTTGTCGGCCTCTTCGACTATCTCTTCGTCGGCCTCTTCATCCTCTTCTTCGTCGTGTTCTTCCCATCCGACGTTGGCGTTCATAGGTGCACTCTTACGTGAAGACATGAACATGTTGATTTGGCGACCATAGAGGTGGGCGTTCGAAATAGACAGGAGGTCGTGGGCGTTCGAAAAGAGCTGTAGCTTGGGACGGCGGTCGATGATTTTGTTGAATTTGGCTAACGGATAGGACGTCTCTTTCGCCAATGTTGTAGGGCGGAAGTCGTAGCTGACCGTAGCAAATTGTAAATCACCGACTTGAAGTGGCGTCTCGAAGAGGTGAAACTCCGTCTCATAGAAGATTTGCTGGGAAGGCGGCTTCAGGGGCATGTAGTCCGTGGGCCGGATCGCTTGCGCGTCGTCAATGGAGAGGTTGAGCTGGGCGGCGACCTCGTTGGCAAGAAGCAAATTCATACAGTCAGGGAGGTGGCTCGAGATGTAAATCGTGATGGCATGAAACGGAGACGTCGGGGTGGCCGAGACGAATAGTTCGATGCCTTCACTCGGAGAGGATAGCATCAATACCCACGGATGAGCGTGCGTCGACGGGTGCAGCGACACGATCTCAAGTTCTTGGTGTATTACCCAGTCGAGGAGGGCTACGCCTTTGTAGTTGCATGCCGAGTCTAAAACGCATGAAGTCTTACCGATGATATCTTCTTCCGGGGACGGACGCAAAGATTTGCGTACGTATATGTTCCCGCAGACGACGGTCGGAATCGTAGAGATGCGAAGTAGACGTCGGGATTCCTGAGACGACGAGCGTGTTGTCATGTGAAAAGCCCGTGGCTGCTTACGCGTGGCGGCCGAGGATGGCTTCCAGTTGCAGTGTTTGCCCTCATCTTGACAACGTTGCTGGCGGAGCTTGCATCGTTCAAGTGAATGCTTCGGGGTCAGACTGCTTGAGGAACTGGTTATGTTCCTTGCAGTAGGAGCATGGGATCCCGGTGAAGGGTGGACGCTTTGGTGAAGTCGGGGCGGACTTGGAGGCGGCCGTAACCATCGAAGATTTCTTCGAAGGGATGGCAATCGCATTTGCACTAGTGAAGGGCGGGCGTGTTGCCGTCTTCTTCGTAGTCGGGAATGGTTTGTCCGTCTTAGTCCGCTTGTTGGGGCGTCCACGATCCGGTGATGCAGCCGATTGGGCCATCGACATGACGTCAAATTATACGTCAGCCTTGCGCTTCTGACGAGGAGGGCGTTTGGGCTCCTTGTTTTCCTGCTGCATCTTACGCTGTTTGCTCTTCTGGCGGGTGTCGACCTTGACGGTTGAGTCACGGGCGAAGGCAGAAGGCGTCGGACGAGGAGGGCGCTCACGCAGTCGCTTGTGTGTGGCGGCCGACGAGTGCTTCGTAATACTTTCCATCCAGGGCCAGTAGTCTTCCATAACGTGGAGGTCGAGGGAGTTGGTCCAGGATAGAAGGTCAGTAAGGTCGCGGGGCCATACGATACCAAGTGTGTTGAGTATCTCGGCAGCGTACCGAGTCCATCGATCACGTTCCATGGGAGTGAGCATCCGGGACACGTCGCGGACTTGATTGAAGTCGGCAGTCTGGTAGCCAGCTGCATGGGCCGTTTCGTAGCTTGTGATGCAACGATTTACATACTCTGCGATGCTTTCCTTCTTAAAGCGTCGAAGTTTGAGGGCTGGCATGGCTGGTCGTTTTGTGTCTTCCTTGTCCAGAGGTCCCTTGAACAGCTCCATGAAATACTCCATGAGCATGTACGGGATGATGCTCCAAACGCGGGTGCGTTCGTCAGTAGCACGAATGTAACGAGCCCAGTACGCGTCCATGAGGGCCATTTCGGTCTTCTTTCCCCACTTGTGCATCGTGTCGATGATGCGGTTGCATGCCAAAAGCATTGACAAGTTATTCAACTGCACGTTGAAAGCGTTCGCGGGCCTGAGTTGCGACGTCAATGGTCGGCGCGATCGCCGGACGGGTCATCACGAAGAGGGATCGAACTCGAGCCATCATGTGCAACGTGCGGGGTGGTATACCTGCAAAGGTGGACGATCGCAGAACTCTTCCTGTCGACGATGCTGAAGGAGGTTCATTGCCCGAAGATGGTGGAGATGGTATGGCCGTCACAGGAGAGCCATTCTCCGTCGAAGGGGCAGGGGTCTGGATCGCAGTCGCCGCATCGGACGATGGATCAGCTGACGAACCTGAAGACGAGCTCGACGTTGAGCTCGATGCTGAGCTCGAGGATGAGCTTGATGACGAGTTCGCGGGTGCCGGAGTCTCAGCTGTTGCATTACCAGTTGCTGCAGTCCCATAGGCTCCACTTCGGTCCTCCGCGGAGGGGATCGTGCCATCAGCGAGTAGGGTCGGCTGAGATTCTTCCACAACGGAGAAGAGAGGGCTCAACGTAACGCGACTACCTTGCAATGTTGTGCTCAGCGAGATGCGAGGCGTTGGGCGTACCGGCGTCAATACAGTGGGGATTGAACCTGACGAATCAGTCGGGGTTGCTGTCTGCGTTGCAAAGGTCGGCCTGGAATTATCAGTCGAAATGGCGACACGAAAGCTGGATCGGACATGGACAGTGCTCGATTGACCAATGGGGCAGGTGGGCGTGATGCCAGGATGGATGCCAGCGATGGATGCGGGTTACGCCGGGGTAGGGGTGTCGCTCCACTTGCTAGACTGCCAGGACGGGCAAACGGATCGACAGGGGTGGTAGAACGTAACCTACTGATGGGCCAGTGTTGTTGCACCTACGTGCATCACAACTGGGGTAAAGGCCAACGGTGGAGTGACTACGGGGGGCGATGTTGCAGCAGGTGATGGTGCAGCTGGAGCAGTGGGGCTCGTTGACGGGTGGGTCGGTGGTGTACGTCCCAAAGGAATACTTCCCAGGGCTACTGCTGGAGTCGTACTAATCAGGGATGATGGTGGCACGGTAACAGGAGTGCTTGCAGGGGTTGGAAATACCAATCCAGGAAGTGATCCAGGTGCTCCAGGCATCGAAGTCGAAATAGGTAAATGATTAACAAATACCTCTAGAGAAACGAAGGTACCCAATTGATTCCAAAGGGCTTCGTGCTGAGCTGCAGAGCCTGTAGGTCCGAGGTACTCCTGGTAGATGTCGTGGGCTGTCACGTTGGGGTTACACATCAGCTTGAGGGATGGTGTCGGTACCATGGTAGGTGAAGCAAATTAGTTTGCTTGTCTTTTACTCGGCTTTGAGTAAAATATTCCTGTACTCACCGGAGTAATTGGTGAATAAATCCTCTCGAAACTGCGTTGATTGCGTCCAAGAGAGGTCCGTAGTAAGAGGAGTAGACTTCCCTTCCTCTACTTCTTTAAGGAATTTCTTTTCAGAAGGCAGAAGACCATGGTAGACTCCCAGGATGGTAAAGGGGTCCAAGCATTCCCTCTTGTGCTCCCGAAGACGCGACAGGGGATCGTCGTGGCGCGAGTTGGCGAACATTCCGCGTCACCAGGGGTAGGCCAGGCAGTGTGAGTACACTTGTAGAACACGATGAGCAGCAAAGAGGATGATCTTGCTGGGTGATAAGGGAGTGACTCGAACACAAACAAAACCAGACACATACTGTGTTGGTTGACTGCATAGAGTGTAGAAGAACAGAGAGACGACACAAAAATGCAAAGACAGGTGAACGATCTCACATATATGTTTTTGCTGAACTCTGATCTTCCACGTTAGTTGAGTAATATACCTTCCGTGTAGGAGATGCTTTAGATGCTTTCAAATCGATCTGTCGACAGAGCACACAAAACTCGTGTGTGCAGTCCACTTGAAAGAAAAATTCGAGTTGTGAGTTTGGATACAACCCCAAGTGATAAACGATAAATACACAACGAACTCTTATTAAAAAGTCTCTATGGCTGCAAAAAACCAGCGGCTAAGTGAAATATCAATAAATAGCTGAGAGGTCACTTCGTTTATTTACGTAGATTTCTATTTCTTTGCAGACTTGGTTTGCAAAGTACGATCGTAGGTAGATTGTGAGTTGGTGTTGGACGACACTTGAAGATGAATGTGTAACACACTTGAAGGAGGGCTTCAAGTCTAAGTTATTGGTTCCAAAGTGGCAGGAAGTCCGAGCCTGAGATTTTCATTTGGGAAATCT
>WBZZ01000479.1:15000-30000 GCA_019918135.1 Paulinella micropora
ATAATAATAATAATAATAATAATAATAATAATAATAATAATAATAATAATAACAATAGTGCTTCTCTGTCAATGGCTGATGCATTTCTGCACATGCGCCTCCATCGTCTCACCCGTGAGGGGAGTACGAAGAATTGACGATAGGCTCTAATGACACCCCCGCACGGGCAGTTCCAACACTTCCAGACGGACCGGTATGTTCAATGAAAATACTGGTGGCACCGACGGGAATCGAACTGGCGACAGGGCCCAGATGGTAGAACTTGACCACTGGGCTATCACGGTGTCCACAATAATAATAATAATAATAATAATAATAGTGTATCTCCTGCCAATGGCTGAGCCAAAAGGCCATGTGCATCCAATCCTCCATTCCATAAGGAAAGTCTCCACACCAATCGGTGGAATAAAGGAAGTGACGGCATAGAACATTACTCTAGGAGCTTTATACCAATCAGCCCATGGAAAGGAACCGATGGCCTATGTACTCCCTAATAATAATAATAATAATAATAATAATAATAATAATAATAATAATAATAATAATAATAATAGTGCTTCTCTGTCAATGGCTGATGCATTTCTGCACATGCGCCTCCATCGTCTCACCCGTGAGGGGAGTACGAAGAATTGACGATAGGCTCTAATGACACCCCCGCAAGGGCAGTTCCAAAATAATAATAATAATAATAATAATAATAATAATAATAATAATAATAATAGACTTATCAGTCAATTGGCCTTGATCCTGTCGGACATGCGCCTCCATTGGTAGCACGGGGCCGTTCGGTGACGCGGCTCCGCTCCAAAGACTCGAATAATAAAAATAGTAATAATAATAATAATAATAATAATAATAGTGCCTCTCTGTCAATGGCTGATGCATTTCTGCACATGCGCCTCCATCGTCTCACCCGTGAGGGGAGTACGAAGAATTGACGATAAGCTCTAATGACACCCCCGCAAGGGCAGTTCCAACACTTCCAGACGGGCCGGTATGTTCAATGAAAATACTGGTCCAGAAATAGACCGGTATGTTCAATGAAAATACTGGTGGCACCGACGGGAATCGAACTGGCGACAGGGCTCAGATGGTAGAACTTGACCACTGGGCTATCACGGTGTCCATAATAATAATAATAATAATAATAATAGTGCTTCTCTGTCAATGGCGGATGCAAATCTGCACATGTGCCTCCATCGTCTCACCCGCGAGGGGAGTACGAAGATTTGACCGATAGCTAACACCCCCGCAGGGCAGCTCCAAGCCTTCCAGACAGACCAATACTTTCGAAGAAAACATACTTGAAAATACTGGCACCGACGGGAATCGAACTGGCGACAGGTCCCAGATGGTATTGAACTTGACCACTGGGCTATCGCGGTGCCGCTAATAATAATAATAATAATAATAATACTATATCTGAGGCGTACTGATGCAGCTAATGGCATATCCTCAACGGACATAAGCCTCCAATACCCTTGTTCGAGGTCCTCCACCCCCCCGTGTCAGTCTCTCGCCTGATGATCGGGGCCATCGATGGAGCTCCTGAGGGCAAGACTGCACTAAGCCGAGGTTATTCCGCAGTCCCAGCAACCTCTTGCAAGACGTCACCGAATGTGCAAGTGCATACACCAAGCGCGGTTGCTAGAGCTGCCTCGAAACCCCACCCATAACAATCTGGTGTCTGCTGGGTCCTGGGCTATCAACCAGCATATGCGGAGTTTAAGATCTTTTACGCGCGCAACGACCCTCCTCCCCAGCATCTACCACCAAAGGGTTATGAGTTGGCGTCACAGTTTAACGCCTTGAGGCCATTGGGCTGGAACTCTGTTTAGCAAGTGTGACTAGGTTTTTTCATCGGGATTTCCCTCAAATATGTCACAGTCAACACTCCAAGGAATAATAATAATAATAATAATAATAATAATAATAATAATAATAATAATAATAATAATAATAACTAGGGGCTGCGCCAACACCTGACAGGATGGTTTACCGGTGCGCTTCGCACCAAACCCCGCCAGCCCCACTTCTTATCACTTTTTGGAGGGCCCCCAGGACCCCCCCCCCCCCCCTCTCCCGCCACCTTTCCCTTTGACAGGGTACGTTGAATTGCCGGAGGTGCCGCAAAGGGCGACTGGTGGCAAAAAACCTCAATTTTCAGGTGTGGGTACCACCCGCGACCAGAACGGGTACGTACAACCGCAGGGCTCCCCCGGACCCCCCCTTTCCCTTCGACAGGGTAGGTTGAATTGCCGGAGGTGCCGCAAAGGGCGCCTGGTGGCAAAAACCCCAATTATCAGGTGTGGGTGCCACCCGCGACCAGAACGGGTACGTACAATCGCAGGGCTCCCCCGGGCCCCCGCTTTCCCTTCGACAGGGTACGTTGAACTGCCGGAGGTGCCGCAAAGGCGCCTGGTGGCAAAAAACCTCAATTTTCAGGTGTGGGTGCCACCCGCGACCAGAACGGGTACGTACAATCACAGCGCTGGGGTTCCGGGGGGAAGGGCCCCCCGGACCACCCCTGCCCCGTCGACAGGGTACGTTCAATTGCAGGAGGCACTGGCAAGTACTCCAAAAAACAAGGAAACTTGGCATTCAGGACACTCCCCTAACGCAAATATTTACATGAATTCCAAAAAAATTATACCAGCATCAAGATCGAGTCTGCTGCTAACCACCCTTCAATATGAGCTCCCAACTCCTCCTGGTTCCCACAAACCATTATTTATTCCGACGAGAGGTGCAAAAAAAAGGCTAAAAAAACAAGGAAATGGCATTCAGGACACTCCCCTAACGCAAATATGCGTGAATTCAAAAGAAATTACATCACCATCAAGATCGAGTCTGGGGCTGGCCACCCTGTCAATATGAGCTCGCAACTCTTCCTGGTTCACACAAACCATGATTTATTCCGATTGGGATGCGAAGAAAAACAAGGAATTTTGGCATTCAGGACACTCCCCTAACGCAAATATTTGCGTGTATCAGAATCGAGATCGAGTCTGGGGCTAACCACCCTGCAAATATGAGCTCCAAACTCCTCCTGGTTCCCACAAACCATGATTTATTCCGACAGGGGTGCGAAAATGCGGGGGGGGGGGGGGGCTGGGGTACACAATTTTCATTTTCCCCCTCCCCCCAAACCCCCCACCCCCTTCTCCAACACCTTTCAGGGATAATAATAATAATAATAAAAATAATAATAATAAAAATAATAATAATAATAATAACAATAACAATAACAATAACAATAACAATAACAATAACAATAATAATAATAATAATAATAATAATAATAATAATAATAATAACAATAGTAATAATAATAATAATAATAGTGCTTCTCAGTCAATGGCAAATGCATTTCTGCACATGTGCCTCCATCGTCTCACCCGGGAGTACGAAGATTTGACGATAGGCTCTACTGATACCCCCGCAAGGCAGCTCCAAGCCTTCCAGACAGACCAATACTTTCAAAGAAAAATAATAATAATAATAATAATAATAATAATAATAATAATAATAATGTATCTCCTGCCAATTGCTGAGCCAAAAGGCCATGTGCATCCAGTACTCTAAGGAAAGTCTCCACACCAATCGGTGGAATAAAGGAAGTGACGGCATAGAACATTACTCTAGGAGCTTTATACCAATCAGCCCATGGAAAGGGACCGATGGCCTATGTACTCCCTAAATAATAATAATAATAATAATAATAATAATAATAATAATAATAATAATAATAATAATAATAATAATAATAATAATAATAATATTGTATTGATCTGTCATGGCCGAGCCCATGGGCCATGCGCCTCCATCCCTCGACCCAACAGTCACAACAGTGAATGCTGGGGAGGGACGAGTGACTCTGACCATCCCTGAATAGCTACCAGCTCGGCGTGTCGGGTACCTTGCAGAACGTATCCTGTCCATGGGAAAGGGGGGTCCGGGGCCCCCCCATCGGGCTGGGGGGGGGGGGGGGGCGTGAATTCGCGCACCGCAAACCATCCTTTCAGGTGTTGGCGCAGCCCCTAATTATTATTATTATTATTATTATTATTATTATTATTATTATTATTATTATTATTATTATTATTATTATTATTATTATTATTATTTGGACACCGTGATAGCCCAGTGGTCAAGTTCTACCATCTGGGCCCTGTCGCCAGTTCGATTCCCGTCGGTGCCACCAGTATTTTCATTGAATATACCGGTCCGTCTGGAAGTGTTGGAACTGCCCTTGCGGGGGTGTCATTAGAGCCTATCGTCAATTCTTCGTACTCCCCTCACGGGTGAGACGATGGAGGCACATGTGCAGATTTGCATCAGCCATTGACAGAGAAGCACTATTATTATTATTATTATTATTATTATTATTCACCGTGATAGCCCAGTGGTCAAGTTCTACCATCTGGGCCCTGTCGCCAGTTCGATTCCCGTCGGTGCCACCAGTATTTTCATTGAACATACCGGTCTATTTCTGGACCAGTATTTTCATTGAACATACCGGTCTATTTCTGGACCAGTATTTTCATTGAACATACCGGCCCGTCTGGAAGTGTTGGAACTGCCCTTGCGGGGGTGTCATTAGAGCTTATCGTCAATTCTTCGTACTCCCCTCACGGGTGAGACGATGGAGGCGCATGTGCAGAAATGCATCAGCCATTGACAGAGAAGCACTATTATTATTATTATGATTATTATTATTATTATTATTATTATTATTATTATTACTATTATTATTATTATTACTGCCCGTGCGGGGGTGTCATTAGAGCCTATCGTCAATTCTTCGTACTCCCCTCACGGGTGAGACGATGGAGGCGCATGTGCAGATTTGCATCAGCCATTGACAGAGAAGCACTATTATTATTATTATTATTATTATTATTATTATTATTATTATTATTATTATTATTATTATTATTATTATTATGGACACCGTGATAGCCCAGTGGTCAAGTTCTACCATCTGGGCCCTGTCGCCAGTTCGATTCCCGTCGGTGCCACCAGTATTTTCATTGACATACCGATCCGTCTGGACCAGTATTTTCATTGAACATACCGGCCCGTCTGGAAGTGTTGGAACTGCCCTTGCGGGGGTGTCATTAGAGCTTATCGTCAATTCTTCGTACTCCCCTCACGGGTGAGACGATGGAGGCGCATGTGCAGAAATGCATCAGCCATTGACAGAGAAGCACTATTATTATTATTATTATTATTATTATTATTATTATTATTATTATTATTATTATTATTATTATTCAGCCCAATGGCCTCAAGGCGTTAAACTGTGACGCCAACTCATAACCCTTTGGTGGTAGATGCTGGGGAGGAGGGTCGTTGCGCGCGTAAAAGATCTTAAACTCCGCATATGCTGGTTGATAGCCCAGGACCCAGCAGACACCAGATTGTTATGGGTGGGGTTTCGAGGCAGCTCTAGCAACCGCGCTTGGTGTATGCACTTGCACATTCGGTGACGTCTTGCAAGAGGTTGCTGGGACTGCGGAATAACCTCGGCTTAGTGCAGTCTTGCCCTCAGGAGCTCCATCGGTGGCCCCGATCATCAGGCGAGAGACTGACACGGGGGGTGGAGGACCTCGAACAAGGGTATTGGAGGCTTATGTCCGTTGAGGATATGCCATTAGCTGCGTCAGTACGCCTCAGATATAGTAAATCTGCCTTGGAGTGTTGACTGTGACATATTTGAGGGAAATCCCGATGAAAAAACCTAGTCACACTTGCTAAACAGAGTTCCAGCCCAATGGCCTCAAGGCGTTAAACTGTGACGCCAACTCATAACCCTTTGGTGGTAGATGCTGGGGAGGAGGGTCGTTGCGCGCGTAAAAGATCTTAAACTCCGCATATGCTGGTTGATAGCCCAGGACCCAGCAGACACCAGATTGTTATGGGTGGGGTTTCGAGGCAGCTCTAGCAACCGCGCTTGGTGTATGCACTTGCACATTCGGTGACGTCTTGCAAGAGGTTGCTGGGACTGCGGAATAACCTCGGCTTAGTGCAGTCTTGCCCTCAGGAGCTCCATCGGTGGCCCCGATCATCAGGCGAGAGACTGACACGGGGGGGTGGAGGACCTCGAACAAGGGTATTGGAGGCTTATGTCCGTTGAGGATATGCCATTAGCTGCGTCAGTACGCCTCAGATATAGTAAATCTGCCTTGGAGTGTTGACTGTGACATATTTGAGGGAAATCCCGATGAAAAAACCTAGTCACACTTGCTAAACAGAGTTCCAGCCCAATGGCCTCAAGGCGTTAAACTGTGACTCCAACTCATAACCCTTTGGTGGTAGATGCTGGGGAGGAGGGTCGTTGCGCGCGTAAAAGATCTTAAACTCCGCATATGCTGGTTGATAGCCCAGGACCCAGCAGACACCAGATTGTTATGGGTGGGGTTTCGAGGCAGCTCTAGCAACCGCGCTTGGTGTATGCACTTGCACATTCGGTGACGTCTTGCAAGAGGTTGCTGGGACTGCGGAATAACCTCGGCTTAGTGCAGTCTTGCCCTCAGGAGCTCCATCGGTGGCCCCGATCATCAGGCGAGAGACTGACACGGGGGGGTGGAGGACCTCGAACAAGGGTATTGGAGGCTTATGTCCGTTGAGGATATGCCATTAGCTGCATCAGTACGCCTCAGATATAGTATTATTATTATTATTATTATTATTATTATTATTATTATTATTATTATTATTATTGACACCGTGATAGCCCAGTGGTCAAGTTCTACCATCTGGGCCCTGTCGCCAGTTCGATTCCCGTCGGTGCCACCAGTATTTTCATTGAACATACCGGTCCGTCTGGAAGTGTTGGAACTGCCCTTGCGGGGGTGTCATTAGAGCCTATCGTCAATTCTTCGTACTCCCCTCACGGGTGAGACGATGGAGGCGCATGTGCAGATTTGCATCAGCCATTGACAGAGAAGCACTATTATTATTATTATTATTATTATTATTATTATTATTATTATTATTATTTAGGGAGTACATAGGCCATCGGTCCTTTCCATGGGCTGATTGGTATAAAGCTCCTAGAGTAATGTTCTATGCCGTCACTTCCTTTATTCCACCGATTGGTGTGGAGACTTTCCTTATGGAATGGAGGACTGGATGCACATGGCCTTTTGGCTCAACAATGGGCAGTCGATGGCGAACTCACTGGTGAAGTGCTGGAAGAGATGGGAGTTCAGCAAGGGTCGCCGTTGTCACCGTCGCTGTTCAACGTCTTCATGGATGAGCTAACGGTCCGAATCGCGAAAGAGTTGGAGATCGAGGACCTCAACCGCATCGAAGACATACGGACCCTGCTTTACGCCGACGACGTTGCGGTAATTGCGCATAGCGTCACGGAGCTTCAACAGATTGTAAATGTCGTGGCGACATTCGTGGAGGACTATCGGCTTGAAATCAACCTGAAACCGGGCAAGACGGAAGTCATGCCGATATACGGGCACGCCAAGTCAAAAAAGTCGCCCCCATGCGTGAGGTTCCGGGGCAAGGTTCTCAACGTCACCGACCACTACAAATACCTGGGAGTTCTGCTCACGGACACCCTCTCCGATAAACCGCAAGCGAAGCGGGCGGCGGAAATCACTGTAGCGGGAACGGCTGCCTGCTACCCCCTCTGGATTGCCCATGAAGTTCCAGCGCGTCTTCGGCTGATGAATTGGCAGCAAATGGTTGGCGCAAAGTTGCTTTACGCATCGGCTTTTTGGGATCTGCCGGGCGCCAACAAGCTGAGTAAGCTGGAGGGCGCGTTGGTAGCGCCCCTGCGGGTCATCTTGGGTGTTGGTACGCGCACAAGCGGCTGCATCACCAGGGGTTTAGGCCGCACGCCGAGTTTTAGCATCCTTGCCAAGGCGGCCCGGCTTCGGTTCCTAGGGCGCATCGAGTTACTGGGCAACACAGCGCTAACACGCAGGCTTTACAACACGGGTCGGTGCAAATGGAAGGAAGATACGGAAAATTTGATCTTAGCAGATCACAGGCTGCGGGAGGGCTTGGATGCGCTCAAGCGGGTCGTGAACGAAGATGGCACGGTAGATGATAAGGACTGGCGGGCCGCTCTGGCGAACTGGAACGAGGTGGTAAAGCAATGGTCTGTCCGGCAGGAAGTAGCTGGCTGGGAGCGGCAGGCTAAGCCCTCTGATGGGCTTAGGGTGCTGCTTAGCCAGATGTCTTCCCGCTCTGCTTTCCCACGTTGGCGGGCGCTGGAGGGGGGAAGTCACAACCTTATCAGAAGGCGATTGTTGAGCTGCAACAATCGCCTTGGCCTCTACCGATCCAAATTTGGCTCATGCTCGCCGGACTGCTCAAGCTGTTTCGCCTTGTGTGGCACTGAGGTTAACGAGTCGTTACGTCACTTCCTGCTGCATTGCCCAACGTTTGCGAGCTCTCGTGAGGCACTGTTTAAGTTTATCGATGAGGCGCAAGCCCGGCAGCCCCTCATGCTGAATCGAGGAGGGCTTTATCACAGGGAACTGCGGGAGGCAGAGGAGGAGATGAGGCTCTTCAAAGAGGAATGGCTGAAGGGGGAGGATGAAAAGATGGCGGCGATGCTCGGCGTTTTGTTTATCCCTGTCCCAGAAGAGGTGGAGGAGGAGTTAGGAAGGTTTGTTGCCACCATCTGGAAGGAGTGGGAGGAGTTGGAGGCGCAGACCAGGGAGGCAGAGGGGGCGGAGGAGGAGGAGGAGGTGATCGACCTCACGGTCGTTCAGGAGGTGGGTAGAAGGAGGGGAAGGCCTAGTCAGGTAGAATGTCTGGCTAGATCTGTTGTAGGTGGAGGTCAGCGCAGCGTCGCGGACTTCTTCTCGGCAGATAACTCCTCTCACTCCTTGCACCCACTTGCACATGCACAGCACGCTCATTTGCACATTGCACTGCCAGTCGAGTCTTTGGAGCGGAGCCGCGTCACCGAACGGTCCCGTGCTACCAATGGAGGCACATGTCCGACAGGATCAAAGGCCAATTGACTGATAAGTCTATTATTATTATTATTATTATTATTATTATGGACACCGTGATAGCCCAGTGGTCAAGTTCTACCATCTGAGCCCTGTCGCCAGTTCGATTCCCGTCGGTGCCACCAGTATTTTCATTGAACATACCGATCCGTCTGGACCAGTATTTTCATTGAACATACCGGCCCGTCTGGAAGTGTTGGAACTGCCCTTGCGGGGGTGTCATTAGAGCTTATCGTCAATTCTTCGTACTCCCCTCACGGGTGAGACGATGGAGGCGCATGTGCAGAAATGCATCAGCCATTGACAGAGAAGCACTATTATTATTATTATTATTATTATTATTATTATTATTATTATTATATTATTATTATTATAATTATTATTATCCCTGAAAGGTGTTGGTGAAGGGGGTGGGGGGGTTGGGGCGAGGGGGAAAATGAAAATTGTGTACCCCCCCCCCCCCTTTTCCGCACCCGTCGGAATAAATCATGGTTTGTGGGAACGGGGAGGAGTTCGCAGCTCATATTTGCAGGGTGGTTAGCCCCAGACTCGATCTTGATGCTGATGAGATTTTTGTGGAATTCACGCAAATATTTGCGTTAGGGCAGTGTCCTGAGTGCCAAACTTCCTTGTTTTTTTTTGCACCCCAATGGGAATAAATCATGGTTTGTGTGAACCAGGAGGAGTTGGGAGCTCATATTTGCAGGGTGGCTAGCCCCAGACTCGATCTTGATGCTGATGTGATTTTTTTGGAATTCACGCAAATATTTGCGTTAGGGGAGTGTCCTGAATGCCAAAATTCCTTGTTTTTTTAAGCCTACTTTCTGCACCCTCGTCGGAATAAATCATTGTTTGTGTGAACCAGGAGGAGTTGGGAGCTCATATTTGCAGGGTGGCTAGCCCCAGACTCGATCTTGATGCTGATATAATTTCTTTGGAATTCACGCAAATATTTGCGTTAGTTGAGTGTCCTGAATGCGAAAATTCCTTGTTTTTTAAGCCTATTTTCTGCACCCTCGTCGGAATAAATCATGGTTTGTGGGAACCAGGAGGAGTTGGGAGCTCATATTGGCAGGGTGGCTAGCCCCGGACTCGATCTTGATGCTGATTTAGCTTTTTTGGAATTCACGCAATATTTGCGTTAGGGGAGTGTCTTCCTTGTTTTTTAGCAGTACTTGCCGACGTACCCTGTCGACGGGACAGGGGGGGATCCGGGGGGCCCTCCACCCGGGAACCCCAGCCCGGCGATTGTACATACCCGTTTTGGTCGCGGGTGGTACCCACACCAGAAAATTGAGGTCTTGTCCCACCAGCCGCCCTCCGGCAATTGAACGTACCCTGTCGACGGGAAGGGGGGGGGTCCGGGTGGCACTCCCCACGGGAACCCCAGCCCGGCGATTGTACGTACCCGTTTTGGTCGCGGGTGGCACTCAACCAGAAAATTGAGGTTTTTGCGCCACCAGGCGCCGTTTGCGCACACCAGAGGGAGTTAGCGGCTGATATTTGGTGTATCTGACACTTCTTGATGAGCTCTCTTCGAAAATATAAAAATTGTGGCGCCGGGTGGCCTAAACACCGGGAAATTGAGGTTTTTGCGCCACCAGGTGCCGTTTGCGCACACCTGAGGGAGGTTGAGGCTGATGTTTGGTGTACCCGACATCTCTAGGTGCGCTCTCTTCGGAGATAAAAAAATTTTGGTGGCGGGTGGCACAAGAAGCAGAGATTTTAGGTTTTTGTGCCACCAGAGCTGACACTTGCGTTCTGCTGGTACTCCGGAAAGTGAATGTACCCTGTCGACGGGAAAGGGGGTCCGGGGGGCTCTCCCCCCGGGAACCCCAGCCCGAGGCCGGGGGGGGGGGGGGGGGGGTGCGCGGAGCGCACCGCAAACCATCCTTTCAGGTGTTGGCGCAGCCCCTAGTTATTATTATTATTATTATTATTATTATTATTATTATTATTATTATTATTAGGGAGTACATAGGCCATGGGTCCTTTTCAATGGGCTGATTGGTATAAAGCTCCTAGAGTAATGTTCTATGCCGTCACTTCCTTTATTTATTCCACCGATTGGTGTGGAGACTTTCCTTATGGAATGGAGGACTGGATGCACATGGCCTTTTGGCTAAGCAATTGGCAGGAGATACATGATTATTATTATTATTATTATTTTCGATAGCCCAGTGGTTAAGGTCTACCATCTGGGACCTGTCGCCAGTTCGATTCCCGTCGGTGTCAGTATTTTCAAAGGATATTTTCTTTGAAAGTATTGGTCTGTCTGGAAGGCTTGGAGCTGCCTTGCGGGGGTGTCAGTAGAGCCTATCGTCAAATCTTCGTACTTCCCTCGCGGGTGAGACGATGGAGGCACATGTGCAGAAATGCATTCGCCATTGACTGAGAAGCACTATTATTATTATTATTATTATTATTATTATTATTATTATTATTATTATTATTATTATTATGGACACAGTGATAGCTCAGTGGTCAAGTTCTACCATCTGGGCCCTGTCGCCAGTTCGATTCCCGTCGGTGCCACCAGTATTTTCATTGAACATACCGGTCTATTTCTGGACCAGTATTTTCATTGAACATACCGGCCCGTCTGGAAGTGTTGGAACTGCCCTTGCGGGGGTGTCATTAGAGCCTATCGTCAATTCTTCGTACTCCCCTCACGGGTGAGACGATGGAGGCGCATGTGCAGAAATGCATCAGCCATTGACAGAGAAGCACTATTATTATTATTATTATTATTATTATTATTATTATTATTATTATTATTCTTGTTATTCTTATGATGATTATTATTATTATTATTATATTATTATTATTATTATTATTATTATTATTATTATTATTATTATTATTATTATTATTATTATTATTGGCCCTGTCGCCAGTTCGATTCCCGTCGGTGCCACCAGTATTTTCATTTTGGACACCGTGATAGCCCAGTGGTCAAGTTCTACCATCTGGGCCCTGTCGCCAGTTCGATTCCCGTCGGTGCCACCAGTATTTTCATTGAACATACCGATCCGTCTGGACCAGTATTTTCATTGAACATACCGGCCCGTCTGGAAGTGTTGGAACTGCCCTTGCGGGGGTGCCATTAGAGCTTATCGTCAATTCTTCGTACTCCTCTCACGGGTGAGACGATGGAGGCGCATGTGCAGAAATGCATCAGCCATTGACAGAGAAGCACTATTATTATTATTATTATTATTATTCAGCCCAATGGCCTCAAGGCGTTAAATTGTGACGCCAACTCATAACCCTTTGGTGGTAGATGCTAGGGAGGAGGGTCGTTGCGCGCGTAAAAGATCTTAAACTCCGCATATGCTGGTTGATAGCCCAGGACCCAGCAGACACCAGATTGTTATGGGTGGGGTTTCGAGGCAGCTCTAGCAACCGCGCTTGGTGTATGCACTTGCACATTCGGTGACGTCTTGCAAGAGGTTGCTGGGACTGCGGAATAACCTCGGCTTAGTGCAGTCTTGCCCTCAGGAGCTCCATCGGTGGCCCCGATCATCAGGCGAGAGACTGACACGGGGGGGTGGAGGACCTCGAACAAGGGTATTGGAGGCTTATGTCCGTTGAGGATATGCCATTAGCTGCATTAGTACGCCTCAGATATAGTATTATTATTATTATTATTATTATTATTATTATTATTATTATTATTATTATTATTATTATTATCATCATCATCATCCCTGAAAGGGTTTGGGAGTAGGGGGTTGGGGGTTTGGAGGGAGGGGAAAAATGAAAATTTTGTACTTTGCAGGGTGGTTAGCCCCAGAGTCGATGTTGATGCTGATAAATTGTTTTTGGAATTCACACAAATATTTCCGTTAGGGGAGTGTCTGCCGAAATTCCTTGCTTTTTAGGGAGTTCTTGCCAGAACTGCCGGCAATTGAACGTACCCTGTCGACAGGGAAGGGGAGGTCCGGGGGGCCCTCACCCCGGGAACCCCAGCCAGCAATTGTACATACCCCACGACAAATTAGCCGGCACCAAAATGAATGGCTGAGAATGCTCCAAGGCTCTAAGAGTTGTGCCAGCAGGTTTATGCCGGCTACCTCCGGCAATTAAACGTACCCTGTCGACTGTGGAAAGGGGTTGTCCGGGGGGCCCTCCCCCCGGGAACACAAGCCCAGCATTTGTACGTACCCCACGCCGACTTAGCTGGCACCAAAATGAATAGCTGAGAATGCTCCAAGGCTCCCTAAGTTGTGCCAGCAGGGTTTATGCCGGTTACCTCCGGCGATCGAACGTACCCTGTCGACTGTGGTAATGGGGTGGTCCGGGGGGCCCTCTCTCCGGGAACTCAAGCCCCGAAATTGTACGTACCCGAAGCGAATAAGCCGGCACCTAAATGAATGGCTGAGAATGCTCCAAGGCTCCCAAAGTTGTGCCAGAAGAGTTGAGAAGCTGATTTTTTGGTTTTGACAACCTCGGGACGTGAACCACTTAAAATAGAGATTTAAGAAGATTTTGGCAACGTAGTGCCAAAATGAATGGCTGGGAATGCTCCAAGGCTCTAAGAGTTGTGCCAGAGGGGCTTAGAGGCTGATTCTTTGTGTTTTCGCAAACTTGTCACGAGCTCTTTTTGGGGATATAGTTGAAATAATGACATTCGAATGTGATGGCCAAGTAGTGCCAACATGAATGGCTGAGATTGCTCCAAGGCTGTAAAAGTTGTTCATATGAGAATGAGAGGAAAAGCTACGATGGGAAGAGGAGGAGGAGGGGGGGGGGGGGGGCGAAGCGCACCGCAAACCATCCCTTCAGTTGTTGGCGCAGCCGCTAATTATTATTATTACTATTCTTCTTCTTCTTCTTCTTCTTCTTATTATTATTATTATTATTATTATTATTATTATTATTATTATTATTATTATTATTATTATTATTACTATTATTATTATTATTATTATGGACACCGTGATAGCCCAGTGGTCAAGTTCTACCATCTGGGCCCTGTCGCCAGTTCGATTCCCGTCGGTGCCACCAGTATTTTCATTGAACATACCTGTCTATTTCTGGATCAGTATTTTCATTGAACATACCGGCCCGTCTGGAAGTGTTGGAACTGCCCTTGCGGGGGTGTCATTAGAGCTTATCGTCAATTCTTCGTACTCCCCTCACGGGTGAGACGATGGAGGCGCATGTGCAGAAATGCATCAGCCATTGACAGAGAAGCACTATTATTATTATTATTATTATTATTATTATTATCATTATTATGATTATGATTATGATTATGATTATGATTATGATTATTATTATTATTATTATTATTATTATTATTTTGGACACCGTGATAGCCCAGTGGTCAAGTTCTACCATCTGGGCCCTGTCGCCAGTTCGATTCCCGTCGGTGCCACCAGTATTTTCATTGAACATACCGGTCCGTCTGGACCAGTATTTTCATTGAACATACCGGTCCGTCTGGAAGTGTTGGAACTGCCCTTGCGGGGGTGTCATTAGAGCCTATCGTCAATTCTTCGTACTCCCCTCACGGGTGAGACGATGGAGGCGCATGTGCAGAAATGCATCAGCCATTGACAGAGAAGCACTATTATTATTATTATTATTATTATTATTATTATTATTATTATTATTATCATTACTATTATGGAGGGGTGCACAGTATGGCACCCCACGGGAAGAGGAGGTGGTTGGGCCTCTTCCCACTGGTCCGAGGCTATGTTGTTGTGTTGTTCTTATAAGACATACACCACGTGGGGGCGGTCAAAGGGGTATATACATTCCGAGATCTAGGGGTGGTGACAAGTTTCGAGGCGTCCCAGACACTTACCACAAAACGTCCTCATGCGCTGGCAGACCGCATGAAATGTCTGCTACCCCTGTGAGTACCTCCATGCGGGACCTACCCAGTCTCGTGGAGCTCTCACGCGGGGAAGGTCAATCATTTGTAGTTGATTTCCTGCAAGGTACCCGACACTGTGCGGGTAGTAGGGACTTCCTTTTGGGGCCTTCTATGCAGGAT